>DWAN01005715.1:0-11015 GCA_018230445.1 Heliconius hewitsoni | reverse complement strand
TAGGTTCCCTCTGCCTACCCTGCTGTGTGCGGGATACAGCGTAAAGCAGATTTTTTGATTTTTTGTATACAATTTAAAAATTAAATAATTGTTTAAGTACTTTTAATGTCACTTCAATCTGCTTCAAACAATTTTTGTTGTTGCAATTTTTACTATATCATTTGTGACATCAATTGCACTATAAAGTAGCTTTAATAAATGAAAGCTAATATTATTATACTGAAAGATGATTTTTTTAAAATTATTTAATTGTACTAATACGTAAATAAATCAAGTCGAGACCCACAAAGAGAGGGATCGATCGAACAGAATATTAAAGTACACTAAATATTTATTACTTTCACTCATACCGTTAGCTGTCTTTATCTTCCTTTTATCTAATGTTAAGACACGTCGTTCCCCACTTCCCGCCGAGTTCTGAAGACATTGCGTGTTGTTAAATATAAATGTAAATAAATATATCATTTCCTCGAGTGGGGATCGAATCCACAACCAGTCGATCTTACAATCACACTGTACCCCTACGCCACGACTGGCTTCATACTCTGCATATAAATAAAATTTACGTAATATAAATTATAATCATAAAGAATAGAAAGCGATAGATTTCAAAACGAGATTCTCGTATTTCATGTATTCAATATGGTCATTAGGGATAACTGAACGCAGTGGGTAAGTGAGCGCCCTATCTGTATTTCAAGATATTCGTTTGACAAATTAGAGACGCCAATATGACAACACAAATTTTATAGCGTTCTACGTACCCCACGCACATGAATTTACCCATAACATGGTAAGCATACGCATTGCGATTTTCGTTCGCTTTTAGATTTTTCTAAAAATCTAAGAAATATATAGTAAATTTTTTATTTTGATTTATAGAATAATAATAAATTTCCCTAATTTCACTATTCTACATTGGGACCTTAACTACAAGTGCGTTCACTTGACCCCAAACAACTGTATATATACAATATGCTTCATCTACATATCTTATCTTTTACAATCTACAAACATCAACCAAGTTAAATAAATGTTCGTAAAAAAAAAGATAAGAATAAGAAATATTAAAAAGACGGTTATTGCTTAGAAATAATATAATTACATCTATATAGCGGCCACTTACACAATTATAACAGCAATACAAAAATCAACAATTGAAAAAGTGTAAAATTATATAATTTTTTTTAGTGTAAATTTTGATGGCGATATAATATATCAAGTATATTGTATCAGTAAAACATGTAATGTTTTATGGAAGATTGAAGCTAATGTGTGTCTACATATCATATTCGCGTGAATTTGGTATTGAAACTTACTCTATATTTTCGAATAAACTACATTTTCCCATCCATTATAGTTTGAATTACAGATTGCCTAGAATTTAATAGTAAATTGATTCATATAGATCATTGATTGATTGATCATTGATAATATATATCATATATATATTTAATATATCCATTAGACGTTTAGGGTAAAGAGATATTAAAATAACAATCAATAACAAGCAGGGGCAACGCGACAGGCTGTTAGTTCGATTCCCACTCGAGGTAATGAAAAATTTAATATTTTAATTTGTTAGCCCTGGTGCCGAGGCTCAGCGATAGATCCAAATTCAACAAAAAGTACCCTAGCAGGGCATGTGATTACAACGCAATACAACATGAAGCTGCAAAAAAATATATAAATCAAAACGTTAACCTCGAGATAACATATACATAATATCGTAATATGAACGTACCCACCGATGCGTACTACGTTCAAAACGTTTCACGATTTGCGAGGACTTTGACGAATAGCGACTTAGAAAACTCTGATCCAATTTAGGTCCCGATCCTGTGACTATCCCTTGGGAGACGCAGTTTTATTCATGAAACGAATCTTAGTCGGAGAAAGGAAATACGATTCCGCTGAAATACATTATTTATTTACAGAATAATGTGCACTCGAAGAAATGTTGAGGACAAAATTAGAAAAATCATCGTGTTGTATAATGTTATAACCTATTTCGTATTACTACGTTGGATGAGAAATAAATGTATAAGCTATACGACCATTGTAATAACAATTTAAATAATATTTTAAAATATATGTATTGATCATCAAAATCTCTCAATTTGTTATATTAACTAGATTGAGCTGTTTTGTTTTAATTTGAATGAATGTTAAACAGTAATATACTCTATAAAATTCAGTTATATTTTACTAAAGTAAATGGAATGGAATTTAAAGTGGCATAAATTTAATATTTAACTGCAAAAGCAGAGTTAACTGCAAAATTTGTGATTTTATTCATTTGAAATGTTCTCTCTAGCTAGCTTCTCAGCGTGGCGTCTTACAAAAAGACGATACACGTACGAGACTCAGAAACGGGTATTATCTTCGAGATTGCATTGAACACGCCAAAGCCGTCCGTGCAATGTAAGCGTAATTCTAACATATCACTTAAAATTATACAAAATTCAACAATGTATTTCACCTGATAATAACATGATTCAATTTAAAAATTAAATCAGCTTCACACTATTTCCTGCACATAGCATAGTAGGCAGAGGGAACATCGTATTATGACTCTCCGTTCTCCACTTTCCGCTGAATGTTTTCGAGACATTGAGTGTTGAGAGATGGAACTCAACGCCGGGCTTTTGCCTTGGTACCAAAGTGACGAAATGAAAATATTAATTAATAATAATTAATTCCCTCGAACTTCGCTTCCCCTTCCATCGAACCCACAACCGTCGCGTTATAGTCACACCCTTGTGCCCCTGCGCCTTGACGACCACAACCATTATAAAAATTATGTTACGATATTTTAAAAAGTTTTATAATTTGTTATTGTTTTATGCTTATAAATCCCTGTATTTCTAAGCACACGCGTCTTGCTATAGTACAACGGCTCTATAGCATCTGGCAAGCAAGCCAGGCCTAAAGCGAATAAATGCACCGGGGCGTTCAAGCGCAATGAAAGGGCACTTAGGCGCGTTAGTCGGCTACAGTAAACTGGCCGTTAAGGCAGCTCCGGGCCCGAACGGTAAAGGCAAGCACTTCATAACAGAGAACTCCATAACAGAGTAGCCAAATATTATATATTTCTAAGTTCTTTAAATCAATCCTGGCTCTAAAAGTAGAGGCTCTCAAGGTAGGGCGCTAAAGGTAAAGGCTCTAAACGTAAAGGATCTAAAAACAGAAACTAAACGATCTAACGCAGTCTCCATATCTTAGCAGAGTAGCCTGGCTCTACTTAGAGTCCAGAGCTGATTACTAGAAGATAAATATCGGAATAGCGTTCACTCTTAAAAGTAATAAAATCAAACTCTAATCACACACTAAGCGAGAATGACATCTCAATCGCCTAAGGATACCAAAACATTCAAGTCTACCTGCTGCTGGAAACTACTTTTACTGACACAAGGATATAGCAGTGGCAAAAATTAATTTACATACGTTATCAAATTTAAATTAATAATTTATTACGTACATATTTTTGCCATTTTTTTTAATTTCCCTTAATATATATATTAAATTTAAATTATTAATATTATAGTTTTTTATTAAAAGAAATCTATATCGATTATCAAATATTTGTACTATTTATTTTCTACATACTTACTATTATTTCTAACATTATACAAGTAATGTGTTTTCCTTTCCTATCTATTAAAGAAGATTCCGCAACTCAATAAGGGGATAACTAAAAACAGATTGTTTAAAAATAGTGTCCTTTTTGACTGCCAGATGTGTAAAATAAAAAAAAACGCAGAAAAAATGTACGTAACTAAAATAAAAATCAAACATAAAATGTATCTAACTTAAACAGAGCAAACACGAAGGCGTGTCGAAAAATATAATTTACAATATATAACTTTTTGTGGGAAACGTCCTGTCATATCAGTTTTAACAAAGTTGCCAGCTGCCGTAGTCACGAACTGCTAACTGTTAACTGTCAGACTCACGAGATGTTTATGAATGAATATAAACAACGTTTCCAGCGCAACAGTCACTATATATATTAGTATTTATTTGTAATCTGTAGAACGCTTCGTTTTATCGTTATTTATACTGTTTATTTTATCAAAAACTAGTGGGCTTCCTCTGCTTCCCAACGCGCTTCGCTTACCAACTCACGAGTTTTAATGATCAAAAATAACATAATTTCATAAACCTATTATTGTTTAGAATATACAACTTGATAATCTATATATCAATATAATATAAAGAGGAAAATTTCGTTGTGTTTAACAATGTGCGTTTAGCAAAATAAAATTAAATTGTTTCGACTTGAAAAATATTTTTATGTTGTATAGCCTATTTATCAAAGAAGGGCTTTAAATGCGTTCATTCGAATTGATAACAAAATTCGAATTTGAATTGATAACAAAAAAAATAAATTAGTCCTGCCGTCAAACACCGAGCACAAAATACATTAACATATGGATAAACAAGGCATATTTGATAGTCTTCCATCAAGCGCACAGAGGAGTACATTTAACTAACTATATTGATATATAGTCGGCTTAGAGTGTAAACTTGCTAAATCTATTTCTTGTATTTTCATTACGTCAGCTTCACGCTGTATCCCGCATATTGCAGGATAGGCACATGAAAGTTAGTGTGCGCCGATCCATTCCATGTTGTGTCCATTGCATGTTGAGTAGCGAAACTCAACGTCGGGCTTTTGCCTTGGTGCCAAAGCGAATAAATGCAAATATTAAACAATTATATTAGAACCCACAACCGTCACGTCACAGTTACACTCTTGTGCCCCTGTGCCACGACGGCCTCTCTTCGTATGTTTTGTACATTTTAATATTATTAGTAAATGTAAAAAAAAACAAAATCGAGAGAATATCAATCAATTTTCGAAACTGTGTTTTTTTCTTATATACGTACTATTTTTACTCATTACATATTTGTTAAAGAAGTTTTTTTGTCTCTTCTGAAAACTTTCATAATAAGACTACACTCATTTAGTTTCATAATAAGCTAAAGATATACATATCTTACTAAATATAGATTTTAACTAAAATAATTATTTTCTTATGGTTGACATCTTGATACTATTTAAACTATATATAATAAAATAATAATAATTTGCACACAACATTTAATAAACCTAAAAAAATACCTATCATAGATTGTTTCTCCACTCCGGATGATTAATTGGATGTAACTGAAGAAATCTTATTCGGTCTTCTTTTAATAAGACATTAATGACTGGCAAGATTTGTGAATAATCAATTACCATCCTGGACACTCCGTGCGGCAAATGACGCGGAAGATATATAAATAAATAGATGTTGAAGCTTAATATACCAACAAGTAAATGTATAAAAAGGAGTAATTTGAAGAAGCTTAGTTACTGAAGCTTACTATTTGAAGGTACTGTTTTTTTCTCTCTGTGTCATCTTATCGTTGTTTTGAGTGGAGAATTTAAGGAAAGAGGATTTATATTATACATACTTACTCGTCAGCTTATGTGTATTTACTTATTTTGATATTTTTTGATGAATTATTCAATCAGTTAGGACAACCTCACTCTCTTAATAAAACAAAATAATTTTGTACCTTCGGATTGTCTCAATTATTATTTTTGTTGCTTTAGTTGCCAAAAGAAAGAGGTAAGTAACTAAACCTAAGCCCAATAAGGATAAACTCATAGAAACTATAAGAGAAGGTTTTAGTACGATGATGGTCAGTTCGAAGAGCTGCTAAAGAATTTTATGCTTCAAAATATTTGATAGCCTTAGATAGTATAAAAAATATTTATGAAAAATGTGTTTTTGTTAATTTCGTAATTATCCCTCCTTGTTTCTAAAACGAAACGGAAAAATAAAGTTCTCGTTTAAACATATTTCATTACTGTCTCGTCACGGTCCCAAAATACAAGACGTGATTGTACCTTGGGACAAAATCACAAAATCAGTTTTTATTTTATATTTTATGCTCAAAAAGATATTTTTTTGTAGTTCTATGAATATATGTTGGATGTGATATATGAAAAATCAATACTTCCAGACAATTGGCATAGAAATTGTGTGGGATTGAAGAAGTATGTTCATTTACTTACTATACATAATACCGTATAAAATAATATTATAATAAAAACAAATTGTTGAGATTCATACCATTTTGTCTTGTTATTCAAATAAATAAATCACTAATCAACTTCACGCTGTATCCCGCACACAACAGGATAGGCAGAAGAAACCTAGTGTTAAGACACTCCGTTCCCTAATTTCTGCCAAGTGAATTTGCGTGTTGAGTGGCGGAACTCCACGCCGCGCTTCGCCTCGACACCAGAGCGAAGAAATGAACATTTAAACGTAAATAAATATTTTAATTTCTCGAGTGGGGATCAAACCACAAGCAGTCGATTTTACAGTGTACTTTGTGCCCCTGCGCCACGACTGGCCTTACTATTTGACTTTTGTTTTTTAATTTTATATTCTATATCTACAATAAAATATAATTTATTATTAATAATAATATAGCTATCGTTAAAAATTCAATATTTCACCATCGTACGTAATACTTATAAGGAAATAGAGGAACCTACACTTTATTAAAAACCAAAAGAGATTGCCTAATACAAAATTGAAAAATATATATACATACATATTGATAATATCTAGGTACTTTTATATTTTGGGCGCAAACGAAGAATGTTCTCACTTCCTACTTAGAACATCTTAGTAAATAAAAATAAAAAATATTATTAGCACGGCAACAAATAAAAGTTACAATTTTCAACTTTAACTTGTATATTAAACAATGAAGCCTGGTTGGATATATTTCATGTTTGTCGGATTTTGCCTAAAGTAATTAAATCACCAAGGGATTTTATTTAGCGAAAACTCAATTTCAATTGCAAACATAATGAAGGCACTTCATACGGCCGCTACACCGCTAATGGCTATTTCTGTTTGTTGTAAGTGATGTATTAATATTGTACGATAAATAGAAATGTTTATTTTAAAAGAATACTTTTTTTAACATAAATTCTCATTTAAAAATTATTTGTAATGTTATTTTTTTTTTCATAATATAACTTATTTAAGTATTTAGACACTCCACTCGAATGGAAATCCGACCCACAACGTGTCGCGTTTAGTCAATTCTACTCTCATTTACTTTATTACTCTACTGTCTTCGATTATTTTAATAAATGTGACATTTAAATAAAAAAAATCGGACGAGTGCGAGTCGAGCTCACTCACCAAGGGTTCCTTACAAAAATTGGAGGACTCGAGCTTATCCTGAAATTCAAGCCGAGTCCTTTCTCCTCTGATTCCTCTGATACCTCTCTTTGACTACCGGCCTTAATATCAAAATTTGTCCCCCTTTTAAAGCTATTTATTTTTTGGAGACTTAACCACAAATGTATAGTTTTTAGATTTTTTCCTGACTTGACTAGTACTACCTTAAGATGTCAGCTGCCAAATTTCATAATTATATTTTTTACTATATAAACGACCGTATCTTTTTTTAAGTATGGAGATATACGATTTTCTCAGGAAATCAGAGTAATCTTATAAGGGTTCCTTTTTTTAAAAAAAAGTACGGAATCCTAAATAATGAAAAGTTATTAATAAAATATAGACAAATTATATAATGTTTTCTGTCCTTTTATTGTCTATTTGTAAATAATAATTAACCCATTATTTTTATTCCCTGCGTATTGTATTAGACTTAACAATAAATTACATTGGATAACATATTGCAAATTAACATAAACCAGCAATAAATGTAATAAATTCTTGTCTAATGTGGCTTATATTCTCGATATAAAGGCTTAAATGTGGAACGGTGTATAATAAGTATTATTGTAAAATAATATATATTTAATTAAATTAATAGTAATATAAATAGTGATGTACTGTATTTAGGTCCTGTAAAGTGTAGAGCACAATAATTATAAATAAATATATATACATAAGTATCAATGTTTGAGACCAGTCGTGGCACAGGGGCACAAGCATGTGACTAAGGTCGTGGTGTGAGTAAGGTCGAGGAAATTAAATATTCAATATATTCATTTGGTATCGAGGCAAAGCGCGGCGTTGAGTTACGCCATTCAACACGCATTGCTTGCAGAATTTGGCGGAAAGTGGGAAGCGGAGTGTCTTAACACTAGGCTTCCTCTGGCTCTGCTACATACGGGATACAGCCTAAAACTAAAAAAAAGTACAGATGTATTTTGTCTAGAATATTATAAACGAAACATATGTAAATGTCTAAGTGTCGAAAACGATTTTCGGGAAAGTGGAAGCATACGTACGTACACCTCAAAATGTGTCGATCTGTAACCCTATGTGAGCGTATTTGTCATGAATTCGAAGGGAAACGCAATCCAATAACTAAGACTCGAGCCAGAACATCGAACCCGGCCTACAAAGTGGTGAAATTATATATTGACACTCGCAGAAAGGGATATATATTATGACATTTGGCAATGCATACGTGCTTGTGAAGATTTATATTGAAGTATTCACCTATGACTTCTTGAAACACTATACAAAATATTCAATTTAGTACTATTGCTTTTGTGATCATGATTTTTTTTTCAGCTTCACGCTGTATCCTCCTCACAGCAGAGTAGGCAAAAAGAACCTAGTGAAAGTATTAGAAATAATCTTTGTTTCATCATCAGTAGTTTAACCCTTTCAAAATATAAAAAGATACAATTGTATTTTTATATCGTTATTAGTTATGACACATGAATTATTAAGAGAATTTGTAGAGGCTAAAAAAGTGTTAACTATAATTGAATATAGTCCTCAGTTCTAAAGTTTTAAAGGGTAGTAGCGGAAATGAAGTTATAAGTCTCCCTAGTTTGGAAAAGCTGTTCGACCCCGACATAAAAAGCTATAAAGTTTCACCAAAATGAAATCATAAATGTATTTACTTTTTATATATTTCTTTCTATTTTGAAAACATATATTTTTAAATTCAATTAAATCAGTTTCACGTTGTAACCCGCACACAGCAGGGTAGGTATAGGGAACCTAGAGTTAAGACACTCCGTTTCCCACTTTCCGCCTAATTCCAGAGGCATTACCTGTAGAAAGGAGGAAATCAACGCCGTATTTTTCTTCGACACCAGAGCGAAAAAATGAAAATATATTTTTTAAACCAATATTTCATATCCTCGAGTAGATGTATCGAATCCATAACCAGTCGCTTTTAATGTCACACTTTGCGCCTCTGCGCCAACTGGCGTCATATTTTTTTATTGGATACAATAAATTATAATTATACTAACATAACTTTTAGTAAAAAAAATATTTTGATCGGTCCCGAGCCCGAGCTATCGTAAGAAAGAATCATTCTATTACAGCAGAATAATGCCGACCCAGCCCAATCCGCTTAGCGGTTCTCCGAGAGACTATTCTACTTGTATATACATTGGCTCAATATTTTCTGTTAAAATGGCAAATTTGGACATCCTTTGTGGATAAATTGAGTGAATATAAAACAAAATAAACTCGGCATAACGAAATCAAGAAACATTTTCTTTCGGCCGCTTAAATTCAGCATAAAATATTTTGTTAATATTTTCTAAATCTTAACATTGAAATATAAATGTTATAAAACAGCTTATTAAGACCGTAAGTATACTTTTAAAGACTAAGTAAAGTCAAATAACATTGAGATAAATTGACTATTAAATATATTTTACATCATAAATTAAAATGAGAGTTTCTAGTGTTTTTAGGGTCCAATAATCTACACTAAAATAATAACTACAATTTTTTCATCAAAAATCAAATGAAATATCAATTTTGGTCAAATTGGTCAATCATGGCGCAGGGACATAAAGCGTGTGGCTATAAACAAGACAACTTGCGGGTTCGATTGCCACTCGAGGAAATGAAATATTTAATATTTTCATTTTTTCGCTCTGGTGTCAAAGCAAGGCGCATTCAAGGAGTTTCATTGCAAGGAGTTCCGCCACTCAACACGTAATGACACCAGAATTCGAAAGGAAAGTGTAGAGTGGAGTGTCTTAACACTAGGCTCCCTCAGCCTACTCTGTTACAAGTGGGAAACAGCATGTAGGTGAAAAAAAAAAACTCTTTAGTTGAATTTTACACCAAGATGAAAGAAATAATATTTTGAGATAAAAGTAACTTTGAGCTAACTCACTGCGGCGTTTTGTGCCCTCAATATACGATGCGTAACATTGCCATTACTAACTTCGGACTGCAAGCGAGCATAAATTGAGAAAGTAACGCGACACGCCGCAAACAGCACTGTGGATTTGCCTACCAATAAAACTGGCAATTTATCACTCTAAAATACGTTACAATACAGAATTACGTATCTTAACAATGTTTTTAAGTTATATTTTAAAAATATATATTTATAAAAGTGTGTAGTAAAGTGATTTCAAATTAAATAATTAAAATACTATTATATGTTTCTATAAATTCAAATATTTATTAATTTATCTTATTATTTATATTCTCTAAACATGAAATTTTGAATTTTTTAGAAAATTTTGTACAGCTTACAATTTTTGCAGCTAGAGCTGATTATAATATTAAAAACAAGTGAACGATCTTATATATATATCACTTTACTTATTAAAGTTGATTGGATGTAGGAAGTAAGGATACCTATATTTTCAAAATATATTCTTCAATGTTTATTTAGTATATATAGGTATATGCTGAGCCTAGAGTTAAGACACTTCCCTCATTAAGACACAATTCCATTTCCCACTCTCTGCTGATTTCTGGAAGCATTGCGTGTTGAATGGAACTCAACGCCGCGCTTTGTCTCGTTACCAGAGCAAGGAAATAAAAATATTAAGTATTTCATTTACTCGAGTTTGGAATGAACCCACCACTTGTCGTATTTACAGTCACACGCTACTGCGCCACGACTTTCCTCAGAAATATAAATTTAAAATAAAAAAATATGTATAAAAAATCGAATAAAGAAAAACATTATTATAATAAATCTATACTTATAATAAATCTGTAGAAAAGTCGTTTCTGTACATTGAA
>DWAN01005714.1:0-11016 GCA_018230445.1 Heliconius hewitsoni | reverse complement strand
AACGCGCAGCTGTGCTGACGTTTCGCCGTCTCATCAATGCAGCCAAGGCTCCGTTGACCTTAGATAATAACTGAAAATGAAAATCTAAAAGCTACATCACTAAGTTTTAATAACAATAGTGATGACACCTTAAAGACTAAAAATTATCAGTTAGAAATATTAATGATATGTTTAGGCACGCACGGCGTTATATTCCGTCCTTTATGATTATATGAAACTTTTTTATAATAATTTTTATATAGATGAAAAATGTTACGGTAATGAGGCCAGTCGTGGCGCAGGGGCACAAGCGTGCGACTGTAAAAAAACGGATTGTGGATACGATTTCTACTCGAGGATATGAAATATTTAATACTTTTATTTCTTCGCTCAGGTAACAAAGCAAAGCGCGGCGTTGAGTTCCGCGGTGGAAAGTGAGTTAACGGAAGTGTCTTAATGAGAACGATTTGTCTTAATACTAGATCTTCTAGGTGGGATTCAGCGTGAAGCTAGAAAAACATGGTAGTGTCATCTACCCAGTCTTTCTACCCTATTGCATAAGAAATAAGTAATTTAAAATTTTGCCTATTTACTTTTGCTTCAAATTCCCAAAACAAATTGTCAAAATGTTAACTAGATCAAAACTTGACATTATAAAAACTTTTAATAAAAACTTTCAAATACGCATAAAATTGACGCATTTTTTTTGTAACAAAAATTGTGTTGACTTCGCATTGTACACACAAAGCTTGTAGAAAGTATCTGAACAGAGGCGGCGGCCGGCGGAATTGTAACAGAGTGAAAGATGCACTTAAATTTAAGGCACGAAACATTTTTTTTTCAACTGAAAATGTATTTATCATGTACCAGAAAAATGATAAACCAAAACGCCATCTATATATTATATTTTTTTGTTTTTACAGATTTTTTTGAAAAGCCCTAAATCAGTTGTAACATATGAAGTATGATCTACTAACCCAAACAAAAATCATCAAAATCGATTCACGTAACAAACATACAATTGAAATCAGCTCTTTTTTTGAAATCGGTTAAAAATACTCTCATTGTTTAACTGCTGTTGATTTCCTAATGTAAAATCTGTTCTTACTGTTAGTTAACGACAATACACCTGAGTGATCGGTCGTCTAGACTTACAGCGCGACTGACTACAATTAAAAAGACCCATAATCGACTTTGAAATGCGTCGACACGTTTATAGTATGAACTGTTCTAACGAGGAAGAATGTGATTGCGCTGTGAGGGACTATCAAAATTTAAGGCGTGTGTCTAAAATGTTGTTGTTTAGTAAGCCGGTAAGTTTATTAAAAAAATAAGTCAAAGGCAAGAGCATAGACTGAGGCCGTGGCGCAGTAGTACAAGCGTGTGTCTGTCGATTACCTTAATATTAGGTTCCCAGGTTCCCTTTGCATACCCTGCTATGTATGTGGGATACAGCGTGAAGCTATAAAATAAAAAAAGCATGAAAATATGCTATTATTTTCTCTATTTTCCGTTAAAACCATGATATTGGCGGAACCAAACAATCTATTTTGTCGATCAAGAAATAAAATATTAATTTTCAAATTAAACAATCGAAGTCACAACTATCATCTAACTCAAGTTTAAAAAAAGTTTCAAAGTTTTAATGAATACAAATCCGTTGCTGTGTACGATCACATTGCTACTTGTTCGGATTTTGTGAAAACAAAAGAGGACTAATTGTATTCAAGAACTGTATTGTCCTCAATGCACGTAGTAAATAAGTAATGCAGTAGGTTGAAGATTAAACGATATGAACCAGGTTCAAATCTTTTATTTAAACGGGAAACTATTAAAAAAATGACAACAATGAATCAGTGTTGGTAAATACAGTACTACTAAATTCCTTAAAATAATATGTAATACATATTTCGTCAGAATAATATAAATTATGAAATAGTTTTCCATTTTCTTTTAGGTTTTTGCAACTTTAAATATATAGTTTTTTTAAGAAGACAAAAAATACTGAGAGCTTTTACTTAACATTCCGTCCCCTGAAGTTCGCTCAAGTTTTCGAAAAATCGCGTGTTAAGTGGCATACCGCAATGGCGTGCTTTGTCTACTAGAAGGAGGAAATAAAAAAGAGTGGATTCAAATTATAGTGGTCTAGGTCCGTTTTTTTAAATATTTTTATAGGAAAGAAACAACGGAGCATTAATATTATTGCTCCGGTTAAATTTCGCCCATAAGAATATTCCTCATACAAGAATATGATGTCGGCTCGACAACGAATCGTGACCAGCACAATGGCCTCAACACAAAATTTATTTCCACATTTAAAATCTAGTTATGAACAGTTTTTGTAAACTGTAAATACTATCAGAGTAATGTGCTACACAGTACATACATAAGTATGTATGTTTATCCATTAGACCTATCCTCCTAAACAAACTATAATATCTCTCATAATATAATACATAAGCAAAGCTCAAAAGTAATTGAACTGCAAATAATATTGGACGTTTAACTAAAGTAGTGTCTAGTGTCAAATCACGTTTTATCAATAATATATAAATTTACACTAATATTATAATATGTAAAAATATATCTTAACCAATTTTAGAAATGGTTTCATCCGTATTTTATTGAAACAGAATAAAATGATAATAAATTTCAACGTCAGATTTACAAAAATGTATAAAACTAAATCAAAGATTTTATTAAGTAGAGTTAGAGTGAGCTAATCCTAGGCTCGTTTTATAGAAGGTCAAGCCAAGGCTAACTTTCACTAAACTGTACAACAAAAAGAACTTGACATCAACCATTTGACAATATCAGTGACAAAATACCGGTACTAGGATATTATATTTATTATTATTATTTGTGGTTTGGTTTAGTTACGACATGACCGTTCTGGCCTGAAATTTTATTTAGACAATTTTTTGTTGTTGATGTTTAATCAATTTTTCACTAGTTTTTTTTTAAATTTTGATTCTATAGGTAACGAAGTTATAGCAAGATAGGCAGAATTAACTTTGTTTCAAAATTCGAATCTTAACTTTTCCCTAATATCACTTATCTCATAGTATTTATATAATAACTGATGAAGAGAGTGATTGAACTCTTCCTCCTTAAAAAAAAAATTATAAAATGCTGAAAACATATGAAGTTAATATAGTATGTACTAATTGTGCATACAAGAGTTATTTAATTAAGTCAAGCGAACTAATGTTGTCTAAACAAGGATATGAATTAGTACAATTAACAGATGCTTTGTAGTGTTAGGGAATAAATAATGAATTAGGTCTAAATGTATAAATACAAATATAATATTAGGCCAATGTAAAGGACGTGGCTTCGATTCCACTTGGAGGAAAAAATATTTGATTTTCTTACTCCAGTAAGGCGAAGCGCAACGTAGAGTTAAGCCGCTTAATCTGTAATATCTCGAATGTTGGGGGGAAAGTGGGTAACTGAGTGTTTTAACACTAACTTTCTGCCGTCCTTGCCTAACGAAATAAAGTCATTAGAATTTCAAAAACGAAAAAAAAGAAAAACTGACTGGTTATGGGTTCAATCCTCACTCAAGGAGATGAAATTTTTATTTTAATTTTTATTTCTATTTTTTCGCTCTGGTGTCGAGGCAAAGCGCGGCGTTGAGTGCTGCCACTTAACATGCAATGCGTCCAGAATTCGGCAGAAAGTGGGGAACGGAGTGTCTGAACACTAGGTTCCCTCTGCCTACCCTGCTGTGTGCGGAATACAGCGTGAAGCTGATAAATATAAAAAAATCAAAGTAGTAACAACGTCTATAGTACATAATAACGTATATGTGCATTCAATTGTATCTAAATAACTCATTCATTGTCTCTCAATGCAATGGCCTTTAGCAGTAAACTGTGTTCATATTGACATCATTTAAACTTCTACTAATTAACTTTAATTTTCTAAATGTTTTTTTATGTTAAAAAGTAATCAAAAATTATTCGTATAAAATTAAATAAACAATTGATTTAATTGTTTATTTAATATTTTTGCAGCTTCTCACGTCTCATTTATATATCTGAGCCCGTAAAAGTAACTCTGTGATTTAAAATTGAACCCAAAACCACCGTGTATACAATCATATACATATATTACCCACTGCACTACGCTCACTAAAATTATCTTTAATATCATAATGTATACCTACTTCTATACTAATATTATAAAACTGAAGAGTTTGTTTAGTTGTTCTAATCTCAGGAACTGCATACTGGTTTGGTGGTTCAAATTGAAAATTATTTTTGTTTTGTTAAGTTAACGACTATAAGATCATTAGGGCTAATTTTAATGTTAATTATAAATAACATTAATAAATAACGTTCACTATACAATTATATGAAATTAATAGATTATTTGCTTCAATTATTATTTATATCTCAAACAGTAATCAAACCTCAACTCACTGCTAAGATAATATCAACAATACAATGTATAATTGAAAATTAATATTATAAAATATAGCAAAAACTTTACATTACTGTGCCAATGTCGGTGTTATTCAACCGGTGCCATTTCCTGAGATATTGCTAAATAACTTTAGGGCGGTGCTGTAGGGAAAGAGAAGAGATGCTATAAAATAATATTATGTAAATAAAATAATATAATAATTATTTGTTTTTGCTCGCTCTGTTAACAAGAATAAGCACTGAGTTTGGCCATTTAATACACTTTGTCTCGAAAATGGAGTGTGAGAAATGCAGTGTCTTAACACTAGGTTTCCATTGCCTACTCCGCTATATGCAGATTCAGCGTGAAGCTAATAAAAATAATTGCCTACTTCGACAATTATTTGGAAAAACAGGTGAGGCAGTACTATCTAATAAGAAGACTACCTTTCTTACCAAGTAATTGCCTACTTCTTATTATTTTTATCAGCTTAACGCTGAATTATCTTAACTTATTTTATTAACTAACTTGTTTTATTTGTAGTTTAAAATTTTATTATTCGTTCATATTTTGTATTATATATTTTTAATATTATCTTATCCTCGCGTTTAACAAGTGAAACAATAGTTTTAAGACACCGTTTCCATTAAGATGCTTCCCTCTTCCACTTCCCGCCGAATTCTTGAAATTTTGCCTGTTATGGGAGGAATTCAACACCGCACTTGGCCTTATTACCAGAGCGAGGAAATAAAAATATATATATTAAATATTTCATTTCCTTAGGTCGAAACTGTCTTCTTTACAGTCTATTATGTATTTACTACCGATTAAACACATCATTAATTGAAACGAATACAAGCATCATATCTAATTACATCTGTCAAGCGGGATACATCAAATAAACTGGGGTCATGAGAACTAATATATATAAAAATAAATATATAAACGTTATACCACAACCAGTTGTAACCGGTTTGTGAATTAAACTAATTAAAAGACGATTAAGCTTTATTAGTTAGACGTTTTCAGTTGCATGCGAATTAACGTGAATTGCTAGGCAAATGTATACACATTGATTAGAATAAATTGTCAAATTAAAGTTGGTTATGGAACAGCTTCTGGCTTTACTCGAGAGAATCCTTGTATTGTTTTTATTTTCTTTCTCGGTCCAATTAAAGTAGCGGCGTTGAATTCCGTGACTCAATATGAAATGTCTTAAATTTAGGAAAAAAGAGGTAAGGGGAGGGTCGTAACGTGGGTTAAAGCGTGAAGGTGTTTTTTTTATTTGCTAACTAATTGTATGATATAGTTCTTAGTTCGGATACCTAGTTCTGTTTTTTTGTTATTAAACAGTATATTGTTAGTATTCTGTTGTTGTTACTTATTTATCGATTTGGTTTGTTATTAGAACATATTTATAAATGCGAATAATCGTAGCGCAATTAAATTTCAATTTGCATCTTTAATTTAATACAGTAATTTAGTAAAAAACATTTGAAATTTCGCTGGAAGTAAAAAAAATATAATTACTCTTTTCTTCGCAAAAAATCAAAAATATATATTTCTCACAGTACTACAGTCAAGTGGAACACTGTCTTAAATTTCACAACGCATGTTTACGCACAAATGTTATGTCGCAAAACTTATTTCTGGATAAGACTTAAAGAAGTATTTGGTTTACTTCGGCTTAAAAACAGCTTTTTTATATAGTATTGGGTTTTTTGTACTAATATATTTGTATTTGAGGCCGTCGTGGCGTTGAGGCACAAGCGTGAGACTGTAAACGCGACGGTTGTGGATTCGATTTCTACTCGAGGAATGAAATATTTAGCATTTTAATTTCTTATATCTGGCGACTGGTTTGCAACACGCAATACTTCAAGGATTCGACGGAAAGTGATGACCGGAAGTGTCTCAATGGGGAGCGGAGTAATAACAGACAACTCTGACTTAATCACCATAAGGGTCCCTATTTAATTTGCGGTTAGCTATATACATCTTTTGTACTTATATTTCATCATATTTAATGGAATACATTTCAATATATTTAAAGGATCTCTCATTAAAGCGAAATAAATACAAATAATGATACAAAGAGTGATGCATATCTATGATCTTCGTGATTTAATAGAACTCGTCTGTAGCCTTATCTAGTATTTAAAAATAACAAATTTTTATATCTCAGAATGACGAACGCTGTGACGAAACATTTTGATTGCATGCTTATGTACTGCAATAATTTGCAGCTTCAGCCTTTTTAATATATAACAGGGTATTGTAGAAAGAATTTAGTGTTAAGACACCCTTGTTTTCGCCTTTAAGTCCGAATTTAAGACAGCGAGTTGAATGGCGGATCTCAATGCCACGCTGTGCCTTTCTAAAGCGAGGAAATAGAGATAACTCTCGTTACTACAATATAATTATATTTTTCGTTTCAAAGAAGAAATTCAAAAAATTAAATGTATTATTGAAGTTTAATAATATACCTAAAAAATATACAACACAAACATTGTCAACAGTTCCACTCTGTAACGGAGAAGAGATCCCAAAACAACGACTGCGGTGAGAACAGTATGAAAATAGTGACAGAAAAGAAAATAGAAGATGACGCTTCAGAGTCCTCTGGCGGAGAAAATGTTGATATAGAAGGTAATTTTCACAATTTTTTATTATAAAGTTTTTAAAAATCTTGATACTTGGCTATGTGTATTCAGTACCAGTAAAATTGCTTTAAAACGTTATAAATATTATTTATACACTTAGGACTATATGTATATTTATTGCACAATTAGTTAGGACGCTTAAATATTAATTATTATTCAAGACTCATTGAAAATTTTATCTAACTTCTCTAAATTTTATTTGTTAATATAAAATTAAAAAAAACGCGTTGGAAAGAGTTTAGTTCCGTCAGCCAACAAGGGAACAAGAACACGAAACTTCACGTGAAAAAAATATAATAATAATCGGTAAATGTAACGGTTGTGGGTTCGATTTCCCCTAAAAAAAATCAAGCTGAACTTAAACTAACAACTTTGTCAGGATAATAAAGAAATATTTACACGGTATAATAAATATGCAGTTCTTATCATAGTAGGTTCATACATAAATAGTATATAGAGTTGACTGAAGAACAATGGTAGTCTACAATGTTTAATATTTGCGGTTCATTGTAACAGAAAATCTTAATTTAACGTGATTTTACCCACGATGCTACATACATTTTGTTTCTTATTTTTCACTATATAAAAAAATATAATAAATAATATTCAAAAAATTAAACTAAAAAATATTTATATATATACAAGACTCAGACGAAATTGAGATATTCTCTAATGCTAAATCCAATAAAACTAAATCAAATAAAATGCATGCACATCAATAACTTACTGTTTTAAACCAGTTTTCCATTCAATCGCTAAAAAGAGATCTTACATAATTAATTAATTCGATGTTATAGTTGTATAATTAGGTATTGTATGTAGTTGTATTTTTTTTTCTAGGTAACAAAATTATTCACAGTATTGTCTAATAAGACGTATGTATATATGCTTTTTAGAACTTGAATCCATTGAACGTTTTTGGCTTCACGTTGAATAGCAGTGTAATAAGTTAAAAAAACCTAGTGTTAAGATCCTCCCTTCTCCGCTTCCCTCATAAAATGCGAGACACTGCGTGTTGATTGACAAAGTTAAACACCGCACCTTATCTTACTAGAAAATGAATATAATTTTCTAGTAAGATAAGGTGCGGTGCATGCCTTCAAATGCATCGAACCTACAACCGTCGCGTTTGAAATAAAATACATATGTACCAATCGAATGTAAAATTTAGTACATCTTGCACACCTCTATATAACGTCATATCTACATAAATAAGTAATAAAACATCATCTTCTAAGAAAATTGCAAAATTTCACGCGTACTCTTTGTTCTCGTTTTGTTCCGTGTATCTTGCTCATGATATTTATCTAAGTGATATCATAATGTGATGACACAATTATTACAAACTATAGAACCAGGAAATATTTCGTTCATAATTTAATCATTATAATTTAGTGGCCATCGTAGCTTAGGGGCACAAGTGTGTGACTACAGTCGCATATTACGGTTGTGGGTTCGATTACCTATGTATATATTATAAACATATTTGATAAGATTTATATATTGATTAAAACAGTGTATTTTTTTTATGATTACATCGTAAAAAAAAGTAAACAGTAAAAAGTTAAAAAAAGCAAATCATGAATCTCTTTCAAATTGGCTCAACTAAAAAAGCATGTTTTTATTCGGAATGTATACTGTACTATGTGTAAAATATCAAAGAATTTTTTAAAATTATGATTAGAGGCAAATTACTTCAACTCCTTTAACGACACTTGAATAAGTCGTGATTAATTTGATTTTGTATATAGATATGAATGAATAATGTTTGCGTGTTATTTTCCACATAAATAAAAAGTAAATAGTGACAAATCACTCCGATATCTATAATACAGAAAACAGAATTATGCGTCACCTGAAAATTATATTCAGTGCACTTAGATTGAAAGTAGTCTTAATTGAAAATAAAAGAATTTAGATTTCTGTGAAAATAAAATGATTGTGATGTTGTATTGTCTTACTACACTGTAAACACGACTATTATGATTTTGACCCACTCAGGGTAACAAAATATTTTTATTTTCTAGTAAGATAGGTAAAGCTCGACGACTTCAGTCGTTACTACGTTTGTTTTATACGTATTAGACAGTGTATGGGAAACGGAACGGCTTAATATAATACTAGGTTTCGGCGTAAAACTAAAAAAAAATTTTTTGAGTTACGTCATCTTTATTTAGAAGTGCAATCTGTATAAAGTGTGACGAGGCCTAACAATACTTAGCAGGAATATTATACTGTAGTGCGATTCTATCGAATTGCCGATATGTAGGTACAGATGGACAGGTAGCTAAGTTATAATGATGTCATTATAAATGATTGAAATTTCGCATTAAATTTATGACGTGGCAGGCAAAACTCAGCTTAATGCTTTTAACAACATGGAAGAGTACGTTAGAATTAAGACATTTCCTTCCTTCCAAATTCGAGAAGAATTTATATTCTTGTCCTATCTTGTCAGAATATAGAAATGGAAATTATATATTGAATTAACGTTAATCAAACCCAAAACCATACAGCTTAACGCTGCGCCACAATTGCTTATTTTTTTCTAAAAACTCCAATTAAATGAACAACTGTCATTTTCTCAAAAGAACACATCATACGTACGTAACAAAGTAAATTATAAGAATGGCACTTGAAAACAGCCTAAATTTAGCCAAGGTTGTAAAGCTACGCGCTAAGCATGTCAAAAGGCCTTGCCTGTCAATGTCGATCTTATACTTTATATTTTATAGTAATGATTTGATATTTGCCTGGATTTTTTATAGCTTCATGTTGTATCCCGCACGTAGCATTGTACGCGGAGGGAACCTGAAAGCCAAGTGTTAAGACCCTTCGTTTTGATTGAATGAATTATTAAACATTTCACTCCCCTGCATGGAAAACAGAGTGCCCTAACTAAGTACCCTCTGCCTATGCTGCTATATTCGGTATAAAGGATGAAGCATTTTTTAATTTATATTTTACTTAAAAAATACAAAGTAGGTACGCATATATGAGGGTCCTTCCAAAGCCGAGTGAAGCCGCGGCGCCATACTAGTTACTTATATACGATACAATGAAATCTTTACATCATCGTTTCTTATTCGATGATTCGCTACAGTTTCTATTTTCTCAATAAGTACAAACTTTAATGAAAAAGTAAAGCAAAAAACCATTATATTACATTTATCTGCGAGTATTTTACTTAGAATTGTTAAGAAATGTCTCATAAAGATAAAAAAAAATCTTTTCATTTATTCTTTTCAAGTAGGTACACCGTCGGTCGATTACCTATTACATTTTCTATGCTTCATCTTGATAGATACCAGCAGGGTAGAATCTCATCCAAGGATATACATTTTCAACACTGACTTGGTTACAATATATTTTTTTAGGCTTTTCTTTTAAATAAGACGACGAGATGTTTTGTGTTAGCTTCACAGGATACACCCGCAAATAGCACGGTAGGCAAGGGGACTCTGGAAACCTAGTGTTAAGACACTCTGTTCACATTAAGACTTCCAATCGCCACTTTCCGGCGAATTTTCGAGCCATTACATCGTGAATGGCGTAAGTTGCCTCGAAATCGAGGAAGAGCGAAAAAAAAAAAAATATATTTCACTTCCTCGAGTGGGAATCGAATCCACAACCTATTACGTTTACAATAACACGCTTGTACTCCTGCGCCACGACCAGATCTCTAAATAAGCTCAATTTACTAACAAAAACAAAAATGATTTTTAACCAACTATAATTAAGCAATTAAGACGTTGTTTATATATAACGCATAATTTACCACAATCGAGTTAAGTACCTACACTTATATAAGTATTGATGTAACCATTCTACTTTTGTAGTCTACAAATTGCCATTATTTAAATGTATTGACGTAAAAATTGTTTTACAATATTCAAATAGATTGCCAAATAGAGGCCAGTCGTAGCGCAGCGGCACGAAGTGTGACTGTAAAACCGACTGGTTG
>DWAN01005713.1:0-11016 GCA_018230445.1 Heliconius hewitsoni | reverse complement strand
CTTAATAAATTCTTTAAAATAGAAATTATATTAATGGTAAGTTGTGTACACACTAAAGCTAGGCTTTCTGAAATTTTGTGCACTGGTGAAGAAAATTATCAAAAGTATATTTCAGGGTGGTTAAGACTCATTGACCATATTGTATCTTATAATACATTATTACCTGTAATGTCAAAATCATCCATGTTATAAGCATTAAACTTTGTTCAACATCGAGTTCTAGTTTGGTTAATTCACACTCCACTACCTCTTTTGTTTTGTCAATCCAAGTAGAAATATCTTTGCTGGAAAATAAGTATGTTTGAAATAATTCTTTTATTATTTATGAAATAAAATATTATTATTATTAATAATATTTTTTTAAATCATAAAGAGAATATACATATATGCCCTTTTCAGTACTATGATACTTATAGGTGGATATGGAGAGACAACCTAGTGTCAAGACACTATGTCTTCCAGTTTCTGAACAAATTTGAGTGCAGTGTATTGAATAGTGAAACCATACTTTTCTTACCCAATCAGGAAATGAAAATAATTAATTGCCCCTAAGCAGGAATTGAACTATAATTACATTTACAGGTAGTTTAACATTTTAACTATTTTAAAGATAAGTTCAGACTTTGTTTAATGTTAATATTTCTAGAAATTAAATACTTATTTATTGAATTTATTAAATTTCTTATGAGTTTTACTAAGACAGTTTACTATTACTACGCTCTCTCTCTGATAACTTGCAGCATTGAGTTCTGTCAATGTACATACAATGCCTCAATGATTAAGTGAAAAGTATAGAACAGAGTGTGATAGCAATCATATTTGTTAACAATAAAACATTAAAAAAACTTACATTTTTTCACCATCCAAAATTATTGTAAAAAGGCCTAATTCCATATACATAATTTTCACACATGCTTCTCTATGTCTTTCCTCCAAAAAATCATTGTATCCTTGATTTTTGCTAAAGTTGTGTTTTCTGAATAATTTAAATAAATTTATAAACTCAGTGTCTGTTAAAGTATCTTCTGATGCTATTAATGTGAGTATTTGAAGTATAGTTAGTTGTTCTCTTAAGTTAGCTTCAGCCCATTCTTGTCTAACAGAATCATTACCAAATTCACTTTGAATCCTCCTTGGAGGAGGGGAAGATAATAGCAACTTCTCTAGTTGTTTTAATAGAGAACTTTTCAATTTATCCATTCCAATAGTAACAATGACTTTGACAAATTTTTCATGATATTTATGATTTTTGTCATTTCTATGTTGAACTATGTATTGCAAAAGTTTAAGAAGAAATAATCTTTCAGCAAAGTAAAAATTCCATGTGTTTGGTAGGAGGAATGCTGGCCTTGTATCAACAAAAGCAATGTTTTTTAGAGCATTTGCTGGTGTGCCATATGATATGTCACATAAATAATGTTTGAGTACATCCCATATTTGAAAACAATCAATATCCTAAAAAAACACATAAGATAACACAAAGTACTTATAACAAAGACTACATTTAACATGCAAAAGAAATAGAATCATCAATTAATCTTACACACACTGAAACTCAAATTCTTGAAAGTATAAACTTACAATATAGTTTTGTAAGGTTTGAACAATATTCAATAGCTTAGTTTGATCTGAGTACTTCGACTGTAATTGTGTAAACAATTCAGATTTGGAAGTTTTGTAACTAGAAAGGCCTTCACTTAATGCTATAACAACATTGTTATCTAAAACATTGTCCAATTCTTCTGTTGTAAGACTTTGCGATGATATCCAGCGCCATAGCCGTTTCCAATAACTAGAAATAAATATTATATATTTAGCCGCCTACTTGTTAACCAATTCCAAAAGTTACTATAACGTATATAAAATACATACGGGGTAACAGTACTCATAGTTAATATGAAAACAATTAGATAATAAATAATAGCATAAATAAAGACAGTTACTAAATTTAATTATTTACACAAATTTAACATTTTTTTGTATAGGTTATAAACTCAAAAGTCAAACGATAACGGGGCAAAGCAAGCCTCCTAAAGCCAAGTTTGAAATATATGTCAATAAATATGAAACTTCAATTTGACAAATGATTAGTAAGATTAAAGTCTAGAAACCATTTTCATATTATTTAACATAATATTAAGTTTGAGTAAAAGAATTTTAAATAAGAATAATAAAGAGGTATGGATATAAAATCATTATTTGCTTACATTATTTAATATATGTATTATATAAAATATTTAAATTGTTTGTCTTGTAGGTGACATTATGGACCGACGTCATCGGATTTTGACGTTAGTGATTTCAGTTATCAATCAAGTTTCCTTTCCACATGTTCATAGTCCTGTTGCCGCTTTAATCAGTTTTTATTTGGTAAGTGCTGCATTTGATTAAATACAATTGTTGACAGTGCGCGTTACGACCTTGTAGAACCCTTTTTGATTGTGTTTGAAGTTAAGTGAGTTTAGTATATATTTAGGATTAACTTGTTTTTATAACTTTAGAAAAATGGCTCCATCAGCTCCTGAAGTTAAGCCTGTACCTTCTGATGACCCAATCGGTATACGAGCAGTTTTATTAGGGCCACCAGGATCTGGAAAGGGGACTCAAGTGAGTTTGTTTTATTTCATGTTTTAGATCTTTATTAAATTTGACACCTGTTATTTATTTACCTGTCTTTTATATATTTACTTCATTTCTTATTACGTAACTATCACTATCAATCAATTGGATAATAGATATTTAAATTATTTGGTTATATGTTTAGGCACCACGCCTTAAGGAGAAGTATTGTGTGTGTCACCTATCAACTGGAGATATGCTCCGGGCTGAAGTGGCATCCGGCTCGGAATTAGGTCGACGTCTCAAGAAAGTGATGGATGAAGGAAAACTGGTTTCAGATGAAATGGTAGTGGATATGATCGATAAGAATTTAGATCAGCCAGAGTGTAAAAATGGCTTTTTATTAGATGGATTTCCTAGGACTGTGGTTCAAGCTGAGAAGGTATATATATCTTTTTAACATATAATCTGTTTAGGATTTTGTAATTTGTCTCATCCTTTTATAGTTCTACTAAAGTATATTTTTCCTTATGCATTGTCAACAATGATTTTAAGATATGTTAATATATTTTTTAATTTAAATTTGAGCGTACGTTTTAATTATTATGTAAACAATAAAATTGTTAGCAAATTATTATACAACACAACCTTCATAGTAAAATTTATAATTATTTTGTGTTCTTATTATTGATTTTTTATACAAAAAAATTACAATAGTGATAACTGAAAATGGGTTTGACAATTTTTTTTGTTAATTTTTTAGTTGGATGGATTGTTAGAGAAGAGAAAAACTGCTCTTGATGCTGTAATTGAATTCAAGATAGCAGACAGTTTTCTAGTACGGAGAATTACTGGACGCCTTATCCATCCTTCCAGTGGACGAAGTTACCATGAAGAATTTAATCCTCCCAAGAAAAACATGGTAGATGATGTAACCGGAGAACCCTTAATTAGGAGGTCAGATGACAATGTGGAGGCACTCAAGAAGAGATTAATTACATATCACCAACAAACTGAACCTCTTATTGATTACTATATGAGGAAAGGCCTACACCACAGAATCGACGCAGCCAAATGCGCTGAAGTAGTGTTCAGTAAAATTGATGATATATTTAAGAATAGACTGTTTGCTAGAGGAAGATCTTCCTTGTAATTTTACTGTAAAGTGTTTATTGTACAAAGATTAATTTTCTATGTGATGTTGTTACTGTCTTAATATTTTTTGGTATACTTGTAGCTGTGAGGTCAGTGAAGTCTATTTTCGAGGCCATTTTCTTGTATAAATATATGGAACATACAATCATGGACTTTTGTTTTTATTTATCATATTAATTATCCATGAATATAATTAGGCTTACATAAAGTATATAAAATGAACTCTGTTCTGTGTCAATGAAAAATATTATAGGGACTAAAAAAAAACAACTAATAAAATGAAATAGAAGGACTTGAATACATTATTTTATTTTAACTATAAGAAGTACATACAATGACTATATAATTCAACTACACATTTCTTAGAAATAAGCTCAGAAAAGGCAATATGAGATTAGATTCTAAAGTAAAAAAAATATAAGTATTCAAATATAAGGGTGGCATCTAATAAAAAATATTTTAAAAACTAATGTCTTAATACACATCAACTTCTGCTTTTTGTACAAAACTTATTGTCAGAATTTTGACTACCACAAAAATTATAAAAAATCCTACAGTAACGCCATGTTTCTTAAATAATAAACAATTTTCTTTATATAAAATATTAGTAATGAGTCTCGAAAAATATAATAAAACTAAAATGACTTACAGACTAACATTTCAAGTTAAATCAATTTATCTGACGAATATCAAGTATTTGGGATATCTAGAATATCGCATCTAGAGTCCTATATTATCGGTTTTAGTTATGGATATAATATTTTAGTTTCACGCTGCATCCCGCATATAGTAGGGTAGGCAGAGGGAATCTAGTATTGACACTCCGTTCCTCACTTTCCGCCGAATTCGAGGTATTGCGTGGCAAGTACCCGAAATCGACGCCGCGGTACCAGAGCGATGAAATATAAATATTAATAAATAATAATTCATTCCCCCGCATGGGAATACAACCCACAAACGTCGCGTGTGCCCCTGCGTCACAGCGGCATCATATAACTTTATTGAATTATTCGTTACTTTCGAATAACATCATTGTACATTCAAATTCTTGGGAATTTAGTAATAATATTTAAAATGTTTTTCCATACTTAGAACAGAAAAACAAACATTCCTTTAGAAAATTGAACGTACAAATATTTGAATCCGCGCCTTTTGCTTAGTGGTTAGTCCAAGCTTAGTGGTTAAGAGCATTTGGTTTCCTAGGGGCGTGGGTTCAAATCCCGCTACGTAAATTTTATTTAGCAACAAGTTTTTTAACGAAAATAATTTCGGCCGCTTAAATATGGTTTTTTTTTACATTTTATTCATCCTAGATGTATTTAGGGCAGCTTGAACCAAAAAAATATATACGATATTATTGGATTCAGTTACGGGAATGGATTGTTTTTATTTCGGCTGGATAACATCCCTAATATACAATTAATCCATCAATATTTAATAAAGTGTATGTTTAAAATTTTAGGTTCTAAAATATCATAAGGTTAATATTACACAAATCTAGATTATAAAGATTAGAATACATTGTAGAGGTACACTGTGGTTACACTATATTAGGAAGGATTGATAAAAAAATTGTACACACTGTATTTCGGAATACCTGCTAAAAAGTCATATTATCTGAAAAGTGATTTAAATATTTTATAATTCTACAATAACTACTTTACTCACAGCCGCTTATAATTATATTTGCACTTTAATTATAACAACTTACGTTATTTATGTGTCAATATTTTTTTTGTGGAATAGTTATAGTATTGATTCAGTTGCGAGAAAGAAAATTAAAAAAAAAAATGATGACCACTGATAAAAATATTTTTAATTAACTGTATAGGTCCACGTAGGTATTCATTATTTGGAGATAACTTCGAATTCAATTTTAATATATATCAATAACACACAACAATATCCACTGTAGTATAAAACTTTCTGCAGAATTTTAAAAGCCGCCTCAAATTATATAACTGTTCATAAGAATATGATATAATGATTATAACATATTTTTAAGCTTTAATCAAATTTCAGGTCAGTGACGTAAAATGAGCTGGCACTTTTTTTTAAGATGGCTTGATAACGTTGTTATTTTATCCACGCTATAATGTTTTATATGTGTGTTAAAATATGTCCTTAATAATTATTTCTTTGTACTGAATTTAATAATTTCAACTAAAATAATAATATTAACAAATGCAAACAGCATAGCTGATATTTATGTAAAAATTATTAACATCAAGATGAATAAAACAATAACTTCATTTATTATAAATTCTAAATTAAATAAAATTAAATATAAAAGTATGTGCTGGTACGTAAGGGTTATGGTATGGTTG
Organism: Heliconius hewitsoni; assembly: GCA_018230445.1. NCBI lineage: Eukaryota > Metazoa > Arthropoda > Insecta > Lepidoptera > Nymphalidae > Heliconius > Heliconius hewitsoni. The sequence goes on along the minus strand of DWAN01005713.1, from coordinate 4,975 downwards.
AGGTGCATAATAAATAAAACAACACAAAAATGGACAAATGTGTGTAATTCGTGGCCAGCTTTATTGACTTATGTACACAACTACACAAGTCAAAGTTATCGAGTGGAAAAATAATTTTAATGAGACGATTCGAACAGGTACAAGAAGTCGAAACTATTCATACATTTTTTATATGATTTGTAACAAATTCGATGAGGATATGCAGTGAGATGATATTTAGTTATTATATAACGTTAAATTACAATGACAATAACATACGAAGGTTATAAAATAGCGCGACTAGTATGTATTTAATACTAAATATACGGAAGCGCACGCATGCACCAGCATTCACTATACTCGTTACACGATTAACATTTGTTGATATAAATAATCGATTACGCACTTGCACTTAATATCGATTAATATAGACACCGCGATATGAGACATTGATAATGAAACTAATAGTGGCGAGCACCATGTGAAATTACATGTTAGCACAACTCAAATTTTACACCATATACGGACATTAAAATGGCATGCTCATGAACGAATTAAGTATGAAAGTGCTTAAAAATAAATTAGACGCGATTTTTATTTATTTCTCCGTAAGTTGACTGAGTAGAAATGTAAAATTGTCATGGATTTTAATAAAATATTGTTACGAAAAAGCACACCTACTGTCGTAATAAATAATTAAAATTACAAAAAGAGCATATTTACAAATGGATATACAGACACGGCTGCGCAACAACGTCCTACGCTATATAGCTTTGGATTATCGTAACAACGATCTATAACTAACACTAATTTACAATAAAGCTTTTTAGAACAACATTTACATACATTAACAATATTATCATTGTTCGACATTAGAGGCCGTGCATAAATGACTTCACACGTTACTTGGGAGAGTCAAATTCTCCAGACCACATTTCTATAGAAAATATAGAAAAAATATTTTCGGAATTACTGTTTTGTTTTAACAATTTCTAGATGTAAAATTGCAGTATATATGACTTCATACAACGTTATTATACAATTCGTATGTAGTCATTTATAGACGACCCCTTAAGGAGGGGTGACGACGCTCACTTCTAGTTTTTAGTTTGCTAATTGTAATCAACACATGTCACGATAATACGTAATAATTAATTAGAAATAGTTAAAGAAAATACTTTCCACAGTTAGTTACTAGATATATAAACATTTTTTTATTATATTAAAATGTATTCTGTTCGAAATAAAAAATATTATAAACCATTTTCCATAACTATTTCTAATCAAAATTAAACTAATAATCAATTTTGATTTTGATAAATCGTATTAAATAACAAAAATATTAACACAACCGATTAAACAGTACCTAAGAGTTCATTTTGAACACAATAAACTGTTAAAGTAACCGAACATTAAGCATCTATAGCACATCAAAATTCAACACTAACACGGCAACCAACTAAAACGAACTAAATGTTAAACAACGACGGGAAATCTTAACTAGTCTTCTAGACATATTCAAGATCATTGCAATATAAAATTCAGGAATGTTACCGAACATTACGGATCTGGATACGGATATAAGAAGAATACTATTTCGGTTTCGGTTACGGATATAACATTATTTCGCATTATCAGTTATTTTAGGATAATCTCGGTTATTAGTTTTTTGGGAAAGTATAAAGAGTTTGTTATTGACAACTGTGTTTTATAGTCTTTTTTACTAACAAAAGTTCTTTATCTTCGTTACACTAGTTCGTACTGAAAGCTAGAATATAACCGACGAAACCAAGTCTAGTCTAGTCTAGTCTTATCCAGAACTTATAGAGGATTCGGTTAAGGTGCCGAATAGTTATTTATTTTATATATCTCATAGATTCAGTTACGGCTACAGAGCTCCATAACATTCCTGATAAAGTTATAACAAATGTGTGAGAAATTATACCGCAACCTTAAAATTGAAATGACCTAATTAAAAAAAATGCGAGAAAACATGATAGATTTTTAATATAGACTTGCCATTCTCAGCATTTTTTTTTATTACAGAAATTTTAATTTAGGCACTTTTAATTTTAAGTGTGTGATATAATACGTATGTATAAATTGGTATAATTTAGGAGTGAGAGCTCAGTGGTCGTGAAGTCGGTCGTGCGAGCGACTTGACGAACGCGAAGTCTTCCGTTGGTCCAAATATGCTGCCGGCGCCCAGCCCTCGCCCAGCCCACCTGGAATATTTCATTTTACTTCATAAACATAACGATACGCATCAAAAAAATTGAAGATGAAGTACTACATATGAACATAATTATGTCATAAGCACAAGTTTGTAAATCATAATTTCAAATTAAGTTATGATTAACATGTTCAAAAAATTGTGGCGAAAAAAATGATACATAAGAAATATAGTTTTTATTGCTTGATTCGCTGAAAGTTCGAAATGCTAGAGTATAGACTGCTATTTTGCCTAGATATAACTTTTGTTTTATTAAACCCTTCTTGATTGACTCAAATGTTAATTTAAAAATCAATAATTTCCTCCGTCATCAATTTGAAGCCGTGCAGAGGTACAGCGCGTGACTATAAATCACGCGACTTCTATTTTTTTCCTCTGCTAACAAGAAAAAGCGCGGCGTTGAGTTCCATCAATCAACATGCAATGTCTCGAAAATTTCGTGGAAATTGGCAAACAGAGCTTCCCTGCTAACCGTAAAGTGAATGCACAGTGACCCACCTGCGAGGCGCACGTACCACCAGCCGGCACAGCCCACCTTGAGCAGGTCGGCGTGCTGCCCCTCGCGCAGCGACACCTCGCTCGCGCCCACCGCCGCGTAGTCCGACAGCGCCACCAGCGCGCACCCCACCGCCTTCAGTCACAGACACACTTTGTATTTACTGTTGTGTTTATAGCTAAATATGTTTTACTGTTGAGTGGATTTTTTTCTTACTCTTACGTGATAAATACACGATTACCAAAATCTATAAAAAAATTACATGGTACACCCCAAATCCAAAATGTCACACACTTGAAAATAAACAAAACATAATGTATATGAGATATCAACTATATCAATTAACTGTATGCCTTAGTTTCAAATCCCTATAGAAATAGTGTACCGTTCACATTCTATAATATGAAACACACATAAAAAAGATAACTAAATTGTCTATTGAAAACAGTGGAAAACCTATTAATATCCTGTAACATCAAAACATGCACACAGTCATTCCCTAACAGAAAGCTATATAGTTAATAGATATCCACACTGAATAATTTAAACATTAATAACCGAGCGCATGCGTGTTACTGCACATTAAACCTTTGCCTCGATACATATTGTAATCACCACGAAGCATGCAACGTTTCAGTTAGTAGAGCAACCATTGAGATTAGATGCTTTCACATCTCAACATTACAACCGTAACAATTTTTTAAATTGAACAATTATTATTTATATTTTTTCAATCGAAACTTGCTTTTAGAATGAAAACAGAATAGATAGAATATTTGTGTGTTGTTACGATCAATATGAAATATTAAGTACATTTTGTTAGTAATATGTTCACGAAAGCCATGCATCTTGCATGGAAATATACATATAGTATAAAGCTTTTGTAATATACAATATACCTTATAATTTCAATAAATTTCAATGTTCGAGCCTCTAAGAGATAATATTGTAGTATAATGTTGTTTAAATTTCATATAAACGTTAAAATTGTGTAGAGTAATCGAAGCTTAAAAGTAATACATGTTAGAATGTACATATAATAGTATGAATAACAATTATTGATAGTTTTATAATTTTACATATTTGATGTATAAATATAAATTTACATATATCTTGTACTTATTAAATAAACTGTATAAACTACATATAAAATGGTATAATATTATTCCAAGTAAGAATGGCCTACGTGTAAAATCTGATGTATTCTAATGAGCTCCGTACCAAGACTGACTGATAAGTTTCTGAAATACGACCAAAGCTTGATCTGCAACGTCATTTCTTTCTGCATACATAGACTTAACAGGGAAAGAATGTATCGCGTCTCTAGTCCTGTTAAACAGTATCTAACAGGACTATCTGTGATTTAGTTATTATTATCTAACACAAGTAGAAGAGTTGTAATGTAGAGTATAGCAGACAGCAGGTCGAAAGCCAAATGAGATTTTGAAGTAAGAGTGGGAGTCGTGACAAGTGCTGGATACAATATATTTTTTTATAAATACGTTTTTAGGTAGATCGGAGTTTCTACGCAAAACATTCCAAAAGGTACATATATGTGTCCAGGAAGTAAGTGTGCCATAATATATAATAATACATCAGTTCTAGAACAGTCTGTGAATAACATTAAACAGAAATAAGACATATATTCTGAATAGACTTACATAAAATATAACACGTAAACAAAGCGAAGCGCATAATAGAAACGAAATCGAGAAGCACACGACAATGAGTGACATAACAAACAAAACATGACTTACACGATAGTTAATGTTCAGCGAAAAACTGATATATCCACGTTACGTCGTTGTCTTTGGCTAATAAACTTTGGATATTAAATCAGTCTCTTTCATTTATTTACAAAGCTTCTAGCGGCTTAGCCGTAGAGGCGTCTATCAGGACTGTGATACGTAAAACGTGGAGGTGGCTTGCGTGGAGCCCGATACTGAAAAGAACTGTACCATTCTGTGTATGGTACCGTTGAGACCCACGGCCTCCGTCACCTGTTGAACAACACAACTTTAGAGGCCATTTTGACAACACGCATTACAAAATGGCGTCGGTAGCGTCCCAAGCGGTTGTAAAGGATATCTTGTGACTTTCTTAAAACGCAAGTGAAGTGCTTAAAGCCTACGTCATGGCGATAGTAGTGCTAAGTCAACATGAGTTTATTATTAATTTACAGTTTCCTCTCAAGCGATGATGAGTGACTTGCGAAATCAATATGCGGTGACGGCGTGAACTATATTGGGTATTGAATTTTTCTATAT
>DWAN01005712.1:0-11017 GCA_018230445.1 Heliconius hewitsoni | reverse complement strand
CGTTCCCTCTGCCTACCCTGCAGTGTGCGGGATACAGCGTGAAGCTGTTTTTTTTCTTTTTTAAATAATATTATGACGCCATTATGACGAAGTTAGTGAACTCAAAGTACGCTCTAGAGTATGTTTACATTTATACTACAGTGTTTTAGTATGGTTCCTGAAATACATAGAAAAGTTAAAAGAACAAAATAATCTCTTACTAGGTTTTCCTTCTAATACCATAATATGAAAAAAATAAAGCTTTCCATTATCATCTTTGCAATACAATAATATATGTTATACCACAAACTAAAAGAGAACAGAATATTTTCCTTGTTAGAATTTGTTGACAGCAGTGTTGATTATGCCACCTAAGAACGCTATTTAAATAAAACTGTTACTAATAATTAGTAACTTTGTTATTTTTTTACATTTGCAGAGGACTCCGCGGACTTAGTAGACACTGTTCTCTATTCTCTTCTCAACTTAATTAAATCATAAGGCTTAAAGTTAAATTAATATTTTTTATCTCATATATTGCAGGGTAGACAGAGGAATGGAAGAGGAAGAGCAGGAATGGAGTCCCATACTAATAACGTTTACAGTCAGATGCAGCCACCATGTCCTTAATTAATATTTTAATATTAATTTTCTACACAGTAACTTACCTGCCAAAAAATGCAACTTTCATGTGATCCCGCTTGAGCACCTCCCGTATGGCTTGCACTTTGCTAACATATGACTCAACGTTGGCCAAATCTTGAACTGTAGCAATCCCATTATCACCTGACACTGCTGGAAATTATAGTAAATAATCATTAAATATTATATAAATCAGAAATTTCAAATATGTCTATGTAAAATTTTATTATATAATTCTTAAATGAGCAAAGTTATTCAAGAATACAAAAAAATTTTCTACAATGTAGTAGGTGAATTATAGCAAAAGAATGGATTATGTGTTGTTAAGAAAGAGAGCTCCTTAATTATTTACAGTTATAGTGTGTAAGATTTGTTATTTTTTAAATTATATTTCATTATAAATAGAAGCAAAAAAATTTTAAAAAATAATAATAGATATCAAATTCAAGTACATAACATGATTAATGATAAAAGCATAAAAGCAAGAGGGATTGATCAATGTAAATTAAACACTAAATTTTCAATATGTATAAGAAGAGAAACTACATTTTATAGCATAATAAATTTGTGGATGATGATATTAAAGTATTTATATGGCTGATAAATCAAATAAAAGATTTTTAAAATTATGTTTTTATTACATTTATTGCTCCTAAATATGTCAGCTATAGTAGACAAAATAATATAATGGTACCAATATGACCTTAAACTTAATTGTTTACTCATTAAAATAACATATGGAGAGTTCAAGGTTTCAAATGCCATTAAATTGTAGTACATGAAATGCTAAGGACTAAAAATAGGAGCTTCAATTAAAAATAGCAAAGTTGACCCATTTTAACTTCTATGCTTGTAGCACTAGAGAGCAACATATTTGAAGAATCTTTTGATTCTTTCTTTAAATCAGCAGTAAATGTTTGAGAATTTTAATTGAAAAAAGTGAAGTGTTTAAATGAATAATCTTAATTTTTTAGCTTCACTCTGTGTCCCACACATAACAGGGTATGCAGGGGGAACCTGGGAACCTAGTGTTAAAACACTCTGTTCCCATTAACAAGTTTTTGCCTAAATTTGGCAAGGAACAGAAATTTTTATTTCACTGCTCTGGTAGTTCCACCACTTGACATTCAATGACTCAAAAATAGTGTAGGAGAGAACAAAGTGTCTTAACAATACATTTCCTTTGTCTACCCACTATCCAGAAAAAAATACCTGTGTTTTTTAAACCAAATATCAAATAATTATATAGAAATATCAAAATTCTAACTTACCATGCATAAAAACCACTGCATCCTTGACATAATCATCTATTTCAACAAATATGTCATTGATCTTCTTTTTGGCTCTCACAAATATCTGTAGCGGGGAGTCCACATTTGCCATATTGACACGCACAGTCCCATTGTTCATCGCAACATTGTGAGGCCCGTCGCCAGCCATCATGGATATTGTTCGATTAACATATGCAGCCATAGGGGAATGAAAGATGCACTTTTTTCGTTAGCTGTACCTTACACTGGACAATGCCAATTATATAATTACAATATCACTTCTACTGCTTAAACACAACATGCAGGGTACAACTGCAACAAAACATAACAAGCTTAAAAATGTATAGCTAATAGTGTAGAGTGAATGATCAAGTATAGGGAGAGATATCTACTTTGTAGCAAACTTATTAATAAATGTTATATTATTTTGTAAACACTATTAATTTAATTACATTTTCTATAACCTACAAATAAATAAAATTGTTGATTTTACCAATTTTATTACTGTAAACTACAATAAGACGATAATGTCATTCGGAATAACTCTTGGCTAAGGCGTATGAGACACCAAAACAGCTGATGTGCAGTGCTTCTATCAAACTTCATATTAGGTTATTAAGGTAGAAAAATAAGAAAATAGCGAACAGAAATAATATAGCGTAACAGTGACGGCAGACTAGTGAATATAACGAACGCAAAGTGCATAAGAAGCGAAACACACAAATCGGTAGATTATCAATTAATTTAATGCACCTTATCATCCCGTTGCATCATAGCCACCACAAGTACATCCCTGCAGTCCGAGCCGCGAAAAAAATTTATATAGATTTTAAACTATTTATAAATTTTATTCAATAAAAAAGTACTAAGACGTAAAACAACTGACAGCCGCTGGACATTCAACTAATCTTTCAGTGCTTGAATTTCAGTAATACTAACACTAAATATCATAACAGGGCCAAATGTGAAAATTGTTTATTATTAACTGACTCTTACCTGTTTTACCATAACATTTTAAAGTGACATTTAGTATATTTATAAATTTCTATTAGTATTCGGCAAAATGTACCTTTAAATTTTTCATTTATGGTTTTTTCGTGATTTTGTTCTCTTTTACTCTTTGTTCTAATATAATTTCATATAATCGAGGAAAAAATTGTGATTGGTTCATAGACAATATCTTGAATATTCGCCAATTGCGTGCTTGTAATTCACAAAAACGTTTCATTTCTCCTTCTAAGCAAATAACTATAAACGTTATGTTACATAGTAGTTAAATAGAATAATAGAGAGGAAGATATAAGAAATAGTATAATAGATGGCTAGTAGTGGCGTATGGGCACAAGGTGTGACTGTAAACATGACTGGTTGTGAGTTCGATCCCCACTCGAGAAAATGAAATATTTATTTAAATTTATATTTCTATTTATTCACTCTGACGTTGAGGAAAAGCGCGGCGTTGAGTTCCGTCAGTCAACATGCAATGTCTCCAGAATTCGATGGAAAGTTGGGAACGAAATGTCTTAACACTAGGTTCCTCCTGCGTACCACACTGCGTACTAAGTGCAGGACACAGCGTGAAACTGATACAAAAAAATAAAGAAAGAAAGATAAAAAAATAAAATTAGAAAGTAACTGTGAATAAAGAGAAATATATAAAATATTTTATTTGCTTTTTACATTTTTTTAGTCTTTTTTTAAAAATTAAGCAATGCCCAAAGTGCTTACTGTGTTACTATATTATTTTTTATTTTTAATGATATTTCTTTCAATTAACTGTTCATGCATATACATAGTATTCAGTTTTCAATACGTTACAGAAATGGAACGTTGCTTTTCGAAATATGTCAAATATCACAACTATATTCAAACGTCAGTTTAATAAATGGCGGACTTATAATGCTGAAGTAAAAGAACGCCATTCTATTTATGAATAAAATAATTAATGAATTACTTTTAATTTGTGACTATACTTTAGTATAATTTTATTTAGCAAAAGTAACTTTAAATAAACTTTTAAATATGTCTCGTTCAGTTCGTGCGGAAACTAGAAATCGCGTAAAAGATGACATCAAAAGAGTCATGCAAGCTGTTGAAAAAGTTCGCCATTGGTAAGCTAAATCTTTTAATGATATTGTCTGTTATGTTTAACTTGAGTATTATAAATGATACTGTTACTCAAAGTATTAATTCTGAAATTACTTATAGGGAGAAAAAATGGGTAACCATTGGAGAAACAACTATGAAAATATACAAATGGGTTCCGATATCCACAAACGAACAGAAAAAGAAACATGCGGCGAAGCGAGAAAATAAGGAAAATACGTTGACGCCAAAGAAAATGCACGATTCGTCAAATTCTAATTTTGGAATGGCAGAAGACTCAAACACATGTGAGTATTAATCAATTTACTATGAATCGTATACAAATGATAAACGTGTAGGATTATTTTCATAAGTCTAAATAAGTACTTTCACTTTTTTATGAAAAGTCAATGATTTCTTTACTAGTAGCAGTTTCATATTTATTTCCTACATAGCTGGGTAGGCACGGGGAACCCAAGACACTTAATTAAGATACTTTCTGCCCAAGTTTCGAAACATTACGTTTTCCTCAAGTGTAGATCGAACAAAGAACCATAATGTTAACAGAAAGACTGGACCACTGCATCATTTTACATCATATTATATAAAGTTCTACCTACAATATTTGATTCCACATAATATGTGGAACCTGTATTACAATGCACTATAAATTTGGTTTAAAATGTTTTTCAGGTTTCTCGACAGTAAGTGACTCCCAGGGACCTACAGATTTTACCTCCACACACATGAATTTCTCCGAAGATTCCAATTCACAAAGTAGTGGCACCACAACACCTGCAAAAAGATTAAAGACAGACTGAGTTAAATCCAAAGTTGATTGGATTGTATAATTTAAAATAATGGACACATGTGGAACAGTGGATTTCAGTGTATGTGCTGGTGTGATGTGAAGCAATGAAATAGAATCTGTTTAATGAATCGTGTCACAATACCACAATAAAATGTAAAACCTTACAGTTGTAAAATTACTACAAAAACCGAATTAGATACATCTATAAATAATTAAAAAAACTATAGAAGTGACTTATCTTTCTGTTATTTGAATTGCTTTTCTTGAAAATTATCTTTGTGGTTGTATTTTTGACACTTGTATCTCTAAAAATAGTTGAAAAGTGTCAAACATTTTGAATTTCATGTCACATATAAACAATGTAACCATTTTAAAGATTTTGTGAATTGTCTTGTTTTACTAGCCCACAATGTTATGTATATATTGTAAATAATGATTTTTGTCTTAGAGGTGGAGGCAGAATTTTAACTGAATGTCCTTTTAATATGCATTCTCCTGTTGTGTAAAATGATTATATTATTTTTTTACCAAACAACCTCCTTTACATGTTTTCTGTACAATACTGTGGGTTCACTGGTCTCAATTAGAGTGCCATAATCAAAGAACAGAACAAAAATTAGTTTGTGACACGACTCACTAGATAGTCTCTATAATGTGTTTAAATGATTTATTTTAGTTGCAATGGACAATTTATTATTGATTGTAACAACTATAATTTTTATTTGAAGACAGTCATGTTCAAATAACAATTTTTTGAACAATTATACTTTTATTATTTACATTTATTTAAAACAATGCATTTTGTGATATAAGTAAAAATAAATAATCATAAAATAAATGTTTTTATAATTATTTTTCCATATTTAAAGTATTGGTATTATTAAATCCACTGTTGGTCATAGACCTCCCACGAAGATGTCTTCATGCTGATTGGCCCTGCGCTGTCTGTGTCCGGTGGCTTCCTGTAACGCTAACCATATTGTCGGTCGGTACGGTCCACCTATTAGAGGACCTGCCCACCGTGCGTCGTTCGGTTCGCGGGCACTCGAGAATCTTTGCACCCCAGCGGCCATCAGTTCCCCTTACTATGTGTCTGACAAAATGTCACTAGCAGAGTATCACGTAGGAAAATACCGAGAAATGCTCTCTCCGTTGCCCGCTGAGTAACTCTTAGTTTTCTGACGACGACGAATTTAATAAAAAAATGTTTTGCAGCAATAAATATGATATAAGGTAATAAGGTATAGATTAATTAATTCCTTCGCACATCTTTCACATTTCTTGTAAGTAAATATATAGCCACATTAAAATAATCTAAAATATAATTTTAAAAAATACTAATTGCATCATTGTTAGGTAGGTTTTGTTGTTGTATTTAGGAAAAATACAATAACATAGTTTTTATATTATTGCAAAGTGTTTCATGATTGGATTATTAAAAAAAAAAAAATCAGCTTTACGCTGTATCCCACACACAGCAGGGTAGCCAGAGGGAACCTAGTGTTAAGACACTCCGTTCCCCACTTTTTGCCGGATTCTAAAGGCATTGCGTGTTTAGTGGCGGAACTCAACGCCGCACTTTGCCCCGACACCAGAGCGAAGAAATGGAAGTATAAATTTAAATAAATATTTTATCTCCTCGAGCGGGGATCGAACCCACACGCATTCGATTTTACAGTCACACTTTGTGCCCGTGCGTCACGATGGTCATTAAAAATCTTATTATTAAATTAATACTAATGATAAAAAAGAATCATTTTTATTGATCTGGTTTTAATAATTTGTTTAAGCAATTTTCTTAAAATGAAGAAAATAGACAGCTAGAAGGAGAATCAGGCTTATGCATCTAAGCATCAAAATTAGAGCTGATGCGTTAAAATAAAAAAACCTTGGTTTAAAACGTCATATTTTTTCTATTATATTAATTTTAGGTATAAGAGATATTATTTCAACATAGAGACAATAAAAGAAAACGTCTTTAAATTATAAGAAATGAAAACATTCTTCAGATTCAGATGAAACAGTATGTTGCGATCCCACGGAGTCCTTTACAGAGAATTGCTCTGATAATACCTCCACGTCCTGAATACCTAGTATGTCGTTGGTAAGGCCCGCGAACGTTATAATCTGAATGAAAAAAGAAACAAATTATACCCACACAAAGAACTTGAAATATTTTATAATTCATTAATGTCCCATCATTTTATATTTTACGCTGTATTCCGTATATAGCAGGATGCAAAGGGAATATAGTAATAAGATACTCAATTTCTACGCCCAACTTTCGAGACATTCCGTATTAAAAAGGCGCGGTGTTGGAGAAGCTCAACGCCGCGTTTTGTTTTGTTACCATCAAAATAATGCTCTTGGATATTGATCTTGCTCTTTCTGCACACAGCAGGGTAGGCAGATGAACCTAATGTTTAGATACTCCGTTTCCCACTTTCCGCCGAATTCTGAAAGCATTGCGTATTGAGTTGCGGTACTGACGGCGGGTGACGGCGCATTGCCTCGTCACCAGAACGAAGAAATGAAAATATAAACTTAAATAAATATTTCATTTCCTCGAGTGGGAATCGAACCCACACCCTGTCGCGTTTACAATAACACTTTGTTCCTCTGCTTCACGAACGTCTTATTTTTGTTCAAAATAACTGTTTCTAATGTTTTCTAAATATTATAAGCAGATACGAATCAATGCCATTATAACGTAGCTGGAACGTACTAGATTGTTATAAGATCTATTAAATCTATCAACAAAATCGTTTTGTTTATCTTTATAATATGTAGGTAATGCTTCGGACTAGTTCAATAGACTACGGCGTTGAATTCCGCAAACCGTGACCTAACAATACATTCTCTCTTACACTTTTTAGAGACTAGTAAAGACCCCATACACACGGACGAACTAATTTACGTATTAAAAAATATTACCTCAGGTAGAAATGAAAAGTCACCTTCTACCATTGCAGCTCGATCTTCGAAACTATGGCCACTTAGTATTGAAAGTAAATACCAACAAAGGTCTCGGGGAAAACATTCTCCTGAATGGACCAACGATAGTATGTAAGATTTAGCTTAAAAATTATTTTAATTATGGCTCAATAGTAAACAGGAGAATTTAATATGTAGTATGTATCTTTACAACTAGACACATTTTTTGCGATATATGTTTCTATACGAATTTCCCGCATTTTGCGTCGTCGTCGTCAGAACAAATCTGGTGACCTCCTTCATTCTCTTCTCGTACATTCTATGATGACCAGAATGTAGACAACGTTCTGGCCATTTAGAGAGGACATATAAAGATTATTTTCACGTAATTGGGACAAATCTGGTAGATGGCGATAGTGATTTTATATAGTGACAATTTAAAAAAGGAAATATTATCTATCTTAATGGCATTAATAAAACATGCTACATATATTATTATAAATAGGTTATCGTAGCGCGTCTGACTGTAAACATATTGTTTGTGGGTTCAAATTCCACGGAAAAACAATTATAATTAGATTATTTTAATTTCCGCGCCATGAAACGACAAAGCCCGGCGTTGAACTCCGTCAATACGCACGATTTGGGATTACAAGTGGAGTACGAAGTGAGTACCTTAATAGGTTATCTTCGTCTTCCCTGGGATAAAGCGTGAAGCTCAACAACAATTATTATATTACTGAATTTACCAACCATTATTCGTGAGCATTTCGATAAAATCTTCTCGACTCATAATAAGACTATTGCCATCCGTACAAGCAAAATAGCGGAATGCATTTTTCAATTTATTGAAATTATCACCAAACGCCGGTCGATGATTTAAATATAATTTGACAAACTCTTCGAAATCTATTTCGGAGCATGGATTCTTTTCATATACCTTGTATTTCGCTTCTATTAGTAAATTTTCTACCTGTTTATAATAATGTAAATTAATAAGTCAATATCTACTATTTTTAGCTCCACATTAAATCTCGCGTATAGCATGGTAGACAGAAAAAATCTAGTCTTCAGATAGTCTGCTTCCCACTTTTCAAATCATTGCGTAGTGGCGAAACTCAACGCCGCACTATCTACCTATGTGTATATATATTACCTACTTAATATCATATTTTTATTGAAAATTCATTACATATATTTAATTGTTTATTCTTTTATTCATTTTTTATATTTCATCATTAATTTTCTGCGCGACAGAGGCAATCTAATAATCAGTTTCATTAATGTAGTAAATTTTCATACAGTGAAGAAACATTTTACATAGCGTTTTGTCCGACCAGATCTGTGGAATAACTTAATTTTGCTTAAACTTAATTTTGTGGGCGTATGCACTAATTTTGTAATTATTATTTTTTCTTTGAAATTCTTAGTAAATCCTAAACATAATTATAAAATAACCTCATATTCCGAAGGAAAATATCCCAGAGCTCTCATTAAATCCGGCAAAGAATCTATCGGAATAAAATCTTTAACTTGTCTCATGACTGGCGAGAACGTCCCCTGGCACAATATCTGTATGTAGTAGAATAGATCCCGTATTTCGCGGAACAGCCACCCAGGCCGACCGTTCTCTATGAGACAATAGTATGGGTCTAGATCGTTGCCGCCTTGTGTTGTTGTTGTTTCCACTGACCTGATACGTTGTTATTTTTTTATTTTTGAGGTGAATTAATATAAACATCTTTATTAACACCGTAGTGGTACAGTAAGGAGATATTCACTTGATGGTTGTAGGTTCAATAAGGTAAAAGTGAATATTTGTATTTCTATCTTCTGCTTCACTATGTATCCCGCAGTATAGGCAAAGAGAACCTAGTGTTGAGACACTCTGTTCCCTTCCTTCTTTTATAATTTTTGAAACATTGTCATGTCTGATTACCATAGAAAATTGAAATTGTCCATTGTCCCAAGATAGAATTAAATTCACAACCGTCGTGATTACAGTCAGAAGCAAATATTTTCATTTCCCGTCTCTGACAATAAGACAAAGCGCTACATTCAATTTTACAATTCATCATATCTCGAAAATTAAGCGGAGAGGGAGGAGTGATTTTTTTAAACTTTATTTTTGTGAGAAGCGAAGTATCTTAATGTTAGATTTCTTCTGCCTTTATTATGCGGGATACAGGGGTAATTACTTTTAGTTTAATTTGATTACATAAACACCTGAAAATTTGTATTTATTAAGTTAACTCATCTAGTTATAACTTCAACTTGATTATAAGCACAACTTTTACCTGTAGTTTGCGGCCCACTGATATATGCAATTGTCTTTTGCACCAATTGTAAACAAAGTCCTAGTATCTTCTCGGAAACACATGTCGATTACCTTTATAAATTGTTCTAATTATTTTTTATACAATTTCGTTATCTGTTTAGCTTTTTTTAAAGGTATTATTTTGGGTAATAATGTGTCAAATAAGAGACCAATATTTAGATTTCTTAATTAGATTCATTGTAACTAAGTCATTTTTATTTTCCTCTCACTGTGTAAAAGTATACCTGAAGAGGATGTCCAAGCAAAGCCACATGCTTCCAAGGATTGCCATCTAGAGGCATATTCTGTAGACCAATCACATTTTTTGTGCAATAAAGTAAATATTGAGAGGAAACATCGTGCTTAGTGCAAGTTATCAGTTGCATTCTACAAACTGGGGTTTCATATCTAGGTCCGAGTATTGTTGATAAGGTCATTGTTGTCGCGTAATTCACTATCTTATATTTGAACTGAAACATTTTTGTTAATATTTAATCATCACAAAAAAACAACATCCTTACATATAAGGAGTACCTGTTGATACATATGGTACTTAGTGGTTTACTTTCAGCTCATATAATATGAAATACTTACGTTAAGAAAGTTGCTGCCGTCAACCAACAACATAGTCAACAACACGGAATAGGAACAAGATTAAAATACCGGAGATTACTTTAGCAGGGGTTCTTTTAGTCCCTTAAATGTTCTATGATATTCGATATGCATAGGATATTCGATAAACTTCTCTAACCCTTATAATCAAATCTTTTATTTAATTGTATAGTATCTCTAATCAAGAAACTATAAGATACTGTCAAGTATCACTAAGTAAGGACAAATTTTACCATTTTCATAAAGAAATAAAACAGATAAAAATAGAGATAACAACAAAAAAAAGCACAAAAGTCTATGACTTTTGTGCTAGAGGCCGGCCGTGGCGCAGTGGCACGAAGTGTGACTGTAAAACCGACTGGTTGT
>DWAN01005711.1:0-11018 GCA_018230445.1 Heliconius hewitsoni | reverse complement strand
CGCGGGTTCGAGTCCCGCTACGTTCAAATTTTTATACGTTTTCTAAATAAGAATATGTCAGTTTATAGATTCCATTTAAAGTTGAAATTTGTTTATATATATATTTTTAAATGTGAATAACGGTCTTTTTAAAAGATCTTTTAAGTTTTCAACCACATGTGATAATTTTTTTAAATAAACCTATATGTTTATCCACATTTTTATACCAAATACTAAAACTATATCGAAATATTTTTTTATATTAAATGATAATTAATCGATAAAGAACCGTCCAGGTTTTATCAATATTTGTTCAGTGGTTTTTAATGTATGGGGAACCATACATTTGTGGAGAAGACATGCATAATATACGTATGGACTAGACAATTATCAATATATAGAAGTCATTTTTTTTATCTCTCAAGTGATTGAGAAAATGGCAATATCGACCTTCTGAACCGGAATCCGAACCCTCAACAACTCTCGTTTCGAAGGTTGCGAAACGTTGGTGATTTTTTCGCTGACCAAATATAAAAAGTACCATTTAAGTAGTTCCTTATTAAAAATGCAATTTCCAATAAATTAAGGGTTTCCCGTCGAATATAATCGTAATGTAAGTTTAGTCAGACTTTATTACTTCATAAAATTGAGCTTTTCGAGCTTTCCGTTGAAAAGAACACAAAAGCACGGATTTTATGTTCTTTTCATATACGTACTAATGAATAACTTGTCTTTTTGTGTTATTTCAAGTTAAATTAATGTCATGTGAATCTTAAAATATAACATTTACTGGCGGTTTTGAAAATTTTTTAATTTACAAAAAGACTGTTAAAGGCAGTCGTGGCATAGTGGCACAAGCGTGTGACTGTAAACGTGACGTTTGTGGATTCAATTCCCATTCGGGAGGATTAATTGCGTTCATTTTATCGCTCTTGAAATCAAATAACACTACGTTGAGGTAGGTAACCATCGTGGCGAAGTGTTGCAGCGACTGTTAACTTAAATGTTGTGGATTCGATTCTCACTGAGGTCGGTTGTTTTTGTTTGTAGGTTTATATCAGTTTCATATGCCTGATGTATATGCGCGTGAAGCTAACAAAAAATCTTACAATCGATAGTCTAAAGTATATTGCTTATGAAGAGATTTATGCAGCCCAGGTGCATGGAATACCTACGCAGATGACTATACAGCTGTCCTATTGTTGCGAAACGCTTAGCCTCATGCTTTGTACTGCATTTATAAACACCCTTTGTTATATTGAAATATTAACATAATTTCAAGTATATGGTGAGATATTGACGAGAAGCCATCGTGATGTAATGGAACAGCGTCTATATTAGCGCGATCGCTGTGGGTTCGATTTCAGGGAAATTATTATATTTATATTATTTATGTTGAGGCAATACGGTAAACGCGACAGGTTGTGAGTTCGATTTTCACTCGAGGAGAATATTTAATATTTTCTTTTCGCTCTGGCAACGAGCGTGGTGTTGAGTTCCGTCCGCAATACGCAATGTCTTCAGAATTTGGCCGAAAGTAGAGAATGGCACTTCCATCTTAAAGGGAAACAAAGTGTTTTAACATTAGGTTTACCATGTGCCCCCTATCTACCCTGCTAGGTGCGGTATACAGCGTGAAGTTTAAAAAAATACTTTCACTTCTTCGCTGATACTTGAAACGCGACGTTAAGATCCGCAACTCAACCTTGATTTTAATGTCTTCAATTCAAGTGGATAGTGGAGAAAGAGTGTCTTGGCACTATGTTCTCGATTGCTTTTAGATCGGTGTAACAGATACATTTTAGTTAAAAATGTATATAACCGTATGGGACATTTTAAACGCCCTGTCAACGTAGTGCTAGCAAGTCGTAACTCTGTCACCGGTTGGTCGCGAGTTGATCGATGGGACGCACGTGCGGTTCACGAAACATGGTTTATTTCAAAGTTAAGTATATCACTGGAACTGGGATACTTGTATGAATTATTTGAGATGGTTTTGTTTGTATTGTTTTATTGAGCTTCATATTGTATTTTTCTTATAGCGGGATAGACAGTAAGCTTTGTGTTCAGACACTCCATTCTCCACGCACTGCCTAATTTTACTTTTTTGTTTTTTTATTGGTTGTGATGTCCAGTTCAGACCAAGGCATAGTAGTACATGCATGACTATAAACGCGGCAAGTCATGGATTCGATACTCATTTGAGGAAATGAAATATTTAGTATTATTATCTCTTCGCTCTTTTAACGAGGCAAAGCGCGCGTTGAGTCCTGCCACACAACACAAACCTCCAAAATTTGGCGGAAAGTAGGGAATGAAAGTGTCCAAATGTCTTAACACTAGATCCCCAGTTACCGTCCGTCTGCGTGTAGGATACAGCGTAGAGAAAAAATATCAATATATTCGTACTCCTTATTTGGCACAACACCTATTTTTTTTTTTTTTTAAAATATGTCAAATAAGTCATTATATCAAAACATACTATATTATCAAACTTTTTGATTACATCTCCCGCAATATTTCAAAAAGTGCAGATACGTCATTGTTTCACCGAACAAGCGATACAATCGCTCGCTCTATCTCTTCATTTTATCTCACAATCATTGCGTTCAGGGTGAGTGCGAGTGTATGCAACTGTAGGTGGGTGATATTAAAAAAGTCCGCCTCGACGCTCACGTGCCATCGATTTTGGCGTTCAGCCCGCGCCGGCCGGGCGCATGCTGGGTGGGTGGGTCACTTATTCTGCTTCCTATTTTATTAACAGATTTTACTTCAAAGTATACTATTGCTTAAAATAAGAAGGAAAAAGCAGAAAAAATGTGCATGACTACAAACTCGATAGTGTGAATGATTGAATCATGGAGTGTCTTAACACTTGGTCCGCGTAAAGCGCTGTTATGAGGAATGCAGCTTAAATGTATTAAACTATTAAATCTCAGTTTTATACACTAAATACCACTAGTTTTATAGGATGTGCTCGGAGCTCTAAATCGGTGGTGTACTGGTAACCTCTGAAGAGTAACACTATGCAAGTCCTGGCTCCATAATCAGACCAGCTCAATGATTCGATATTATATTATTCACACCTAAGCTACCAAGTTCCAATAATAACTGCCAAGTTTTATGATGAATCGATTAGGTATAACAAGTTTTAATCAGGTCTTCAGCGTAAAGCGAACCTATAACCATCGTGTTTACAGTCGATTCGATTTTACTTACCGAGTATAATGCAATAAATTAAAGAACATTTAAAAAACATAAGATAGACCGCTACACGAATATAATTTCATTCATATTATTTTATTTGAGAGGACTTTACAAGCACTTTTGACTTGAAATGTAGGTACGGTGTTTAATACAGGGTGGTTTTATTTAAATAACGGTATACAAATATGAGAATGAAAATTTTGTTTTGTTTTTTTTGAACGGAGTGTTAAGAGTTTCCATCCCCGTTACGCTCAACCTTAATGTGAAGTGTGCTTGTTATTGTATAATTTTTCACATATTCCTCATTTCAGAAAGGGAGCTATTTTTAATTCTAATATGTATTATTTTTTTCTTATTTTTTTATTAGCTTCGCACGTGGCAGGGTAGGCAAAGGGAACCTGGGAAAATTTCATGTTAAGAGACTCAGCTGAACTCTGCAGGCATTGTGTGTTGTTTGACGGAACTCAACGCCGCGCTACCACTATAAACCAAACATCTAACGCTTGTGCCGATGCGCCACAACTAGCCTGAAACACTTTAGTTCCATTATAACCTATTTCATTTACTTTCATTTCATTTATTTTTGAATTTTGTACATAGATTTTGTATAAACTTGGTTTTGATGGTGATACATCAAGTAGGCTTACACTTGTCACTGACACAGCGTCTCCCCCATCGATTTATAGCGTGGATTAATGCAACTTAACACTGTTATGGGGTTTCTCACATTTGACTTTTAATTATATGTTTCATTCAATAAAATCTATAGAAGAATTGACAATAAATTAATATAATTCTATTTCCTGAGAGGAAATTAAAGTATCTCACATAGGCTTGAATTCGAGGCATGACGTTTTGAATGCAACTTAATTCTGCGCTTTGTCATACCAACTGAATAATCTGAATATCTGTTCAAAAATCATTAATATAATAAATCAGCTTCACGCTGTATCCCGCCCGCAGCGGAGTAGACAGAGGAAACCTAGTATTAAGACACTTTGTTGCCTACTTCGCAGAATTTCAGAGGCATTCGTTGAGCGGTTGCCGGAACTAAATGCCGCACTTCGACCAGAGTAAAGAAAAATTAAATAAATATTTTATTTTCTCGAGTGAGGATCGAACTCACAACCAGTCGCGTTTACAGTCGCCCCTGCGCCACGATTGGCGTCAAATATACTAAAATAATTTGAAAAAAGTAGAACTCCTTAAAAATTGATAAACATTTGAACTTTAGGCTTCCTAAATGATCAACGAATCAAATATCAACACCATACAGCCCTAAATCCTCCGAATCCCGCAGAAATGGACATAAATTTACCCCAGTGATGTATGGCGGGCACTACCGATGTATGGCGGTTACGCTTATAGTTTGTCAGTCTTTGGCCATACCGACTATAAATTACTGAAACTTGCCGTTTTGGTAACTTTCCCTCACTCCAATTTTTTAGGTACGGGTTTGATTTTAACTTCATGTTTTAAGTACGGGACTGGAAGAGGAATTTGTCGTTCTATGTCCAAATTAGAAAGTATCGAGATTGTGTTTTGAGTGGATGCTTTGACTTACCACAGCGTATAAGAATTGAACCCACCCCCGTCGCGCTTACTATTAAAAAAACTGTGCTGCTGCACCATGATGATCTCCTAAATATATAATTTTGTACCGAATTGACCCTCCCATCGTGATACCCGCGGTGGAGTAAGCGTGGCGTTGAGTTTTGCTACTCAAAAATGTCTCGAAAATTAGACGGAACATGGATTGTCTACCTAAAATTAACTAGGTTCCCTGTACCTACCCTTTTATAAGCGGGATACAACGTGAAGTTATATACATTTATTTATACATAAATATGTATACGTATGGATATTCACAACTATCGCAAATAATAGCAACAGATGGTTATCTCTAGACCCCAAGGAGAGGGTCGCAGGTTATAAATCAAACTCGTGACGTGAAGTCGCGGGAATAAATCGTATTTACTAAATTAATTGTTCCACTTGTATAAATTTTTTAGTCAACTTTTAGGGTAACTAGTGTTAGGACAGTTATTTGTTGTTTTTCAATTTTCGCCCCAATTAGTAATAACATCAACAATCTTTAATTGACTTCTTACAACGAACTTTATCGTCACTCTGTCGTGCTACACCTTGCTGTATATTAATCCCTTAACTACTACACTAACCGTCAAGGAAGAGCTGAGCTTTTTGAGCTGTTTTTGAACTGTGGCTTACCCACGTGGTGCCCACGGATATAACTGAAAGCTCGTTAAAAACGAAAGTGCGTTCTTAAAACATATTTTAATGTTACTTTTTTTTTCAGTTTCACGCTGTATCCCGTACTCTCTGCTTACACTGTTATAGCAGTGTAAGCAGAGGAAGCAAGTGTTAAGTTAAGTCCGCTCCCAGTTTCCTGCTGAATTCTAAAGGCATCGCGTGTTGAGTGGTGGAACTCATCGCCTCGCTTAGCTTTGACACTAGAGCAAGGAAATAAAAATATTAAATGAACCATTTCGTCGGGTAGGCATCGAACCCACGACCTGTCACGTTTACGGCCATACGTTTGTGCCCCTGCGCCACGACTGGCATCAATGTAACAATGTTACTGCACTTCTATTATTCGTAGCAAGATGTAATCTAGTCTATGGCATCTATAAAGAGTATCCAACACAAAAAGTATTTTCAATTAATTATCTAGATAAACTCATTCAAACTAAAAAAAAGCTTACGAAAACTAAATAAAATGTCAGCTTTATATATAAGTATAGATTTATTTGAACTCCAGGACCCAAGAATAACATTAACGAAATAAATCTAAACTAGCGGCGTCAACTAAAATCAGAATGACGCCAAACATATGTATGTATACAGCACATTTTTCCATTTCCATACATAAATATTCATACATATTCTAGCTGAACTATTAAAGTATAGGTCTGTACGTAGAAACCAATTCTCAAAGAAAGTGCTGAGGCAATCAAATATACATAAAGCTATCGTCGTTATACACGTAACGTTGCTAGTACTTCGCATACCTAGTACAATGTCATCTGTGCAAAGAGGCGTCACTTGAAATTCTTTCATTTCTTGTATTTAAATGTATTATGTGAATGCACATGAGCATGAATTTTCCACTATACCTTATCTCTCTAATGAGAGATAAGGTATAGTGGAAAATAGAAAACAGAGATTACTATTTAAAGCATTCTTTTCCCTTCAAGCTACGTCTGCAGTTTTCAGGATAGGAGGAGAGTAGAGAGATAGTGAAGTGCGAAACGCTAATTGCTTCAATTAGTCTTATCATAGCATCCCAATTTTCTTGATATTCGTGTCGAGTGACGGAACTCGACACCGTGCTTTGTTTTGTTACTAGAGCTAGGAAATAACAACACTTCACTTCGCCGAGTAGGATTCAAACTCATAAACGTCGCGTTTACGTTTATTTTTTATACTTTGTTCTTAGTAAACAATTTATAGAGTTGGGTTCCGCGCCCCTGCACTTAATGCCTCCAAAATAGGAAATGTATAGGTAGATGGAGCACTGATACATCCCTAGATTTTTTCTTTTTTACATAACATTTATATGTTTAACAAATTATATAAAAATAATAAAAAATGTATGCTTTTAAGTTATTTTACTTTAATGTGACATCGTCACGTATGAGAGACGTCTGCTCTGTCATGCGGTAGGCGGTAGACTGATTGGCGGCCTGCCAATTGTTGCGGGTAGTTGTGTTTTTACTTGTATATCGTGTAGAGGTTATTGCACTTTTGTTTTGAAAGAGATTTTGTTTAGTTATTGGTGTTCACTTCCTGGCTCTGGCACCAACACAAAGCGAGGCGTTGAGTTTTCCACTTAACTTATTTCTACACATTCCTACAGGGAAATGAAGTGCTTTCATTTCATATCTCTAGTAACAAGACAAAGCGCAGTGTTGAACTCCGCTGCTCAACACTATGTTCCATATGCCTGCATACCCAGCTATATTAGGGATGCTGCATCTCGAATATATCTGACTTAAGCTAAAAAATAGATGTTATCAAAGATCTGTATGTGTTCTGTGTCATTCGTAGTAATTAAGGTACCAATATTATTGATACTGCATATTCAAAGAATAAATAACACATCTTATTTATGCTGGCGTTTTGCCATAATAATCCTTTGAACATTTTGCGCTGTGTTTGCAAGATTTTAAATATATGGTGATTAATACTTATTTAGA
The DNA here is from genome assembly GCA_018230445.1 of Heliconius hewitsoni. NCBI lineage: Eukaryota > Metazoa > Arthropoda > Insecta > Lepidoptera > Nymphalidae > Heliconius > Heliconius hewitsoni. The sequence continues at coordinate 3,615 of DWAN01005711.1, read as the reverse complement.
AAACGTATAAAAATTTGAATGTAGCGGGCAAATTCTAATTCTTATACATTTTCTAAATAAGTATTTATCATTCCTAAGTATGGAATAACACTTTAAAAATGTAGAAAAAAAAATTGTAATTATATTATCGCCGTCAGCTAATCAAGACGATCGGCTCTAAAATGATTGTAACACCTGAAGTGACTTGGACTGCAAAATAGTTTGTTTTTGACAAAGACAATTAATCGACAGTTTACGTACTACATGTATGTAGATAGGTTTTTAAGAGCAATAAGCGATTATTTTTTTGATCAAAAATTTTGTATTTTTTTTTGTTTGACTGTTTTTTAGGAGTTTCTACTAAACAATCCCTCTAACGTCGCACTCCGCCTTCGTAATTTTTTATATATTTTAAAATGTTTACTGATTTTTTTTTATTATTACAGGTACTCGTCGCTGAGCGAACATTTCTATTGACAACTGCGAACTACTTAATTCAAATTCAATTTCAATATCAATGGTATAAGCCGGCGGCTCCTGGTAAACCCTGCATCACATTCAATAGATATTAATTCCATACATCTTGATCCTGTAAATATACTTGAACAGTGTAATAAGTTATCCACCGTTTCATTTGAGAGTATTTCATGGGGCGCCGTAGAAACGCTGTACGACAGCCTGTAAATGCTGTTGATGTTGGTTCGATCCCCAATAAAAAATTATTTACAAACCATTTAGACTACGATTACCTATATGTGTAGTTGTCTGATTTTTATTTGTCACATATTTGGAAATTGTGTAATTTTTAACCTTTCTACGACGTTTTGTGTTGTTAACATTTCATTGAGTGAGAATCGAACCCGCAACCATTTGTTAACAGCTCAATTATAGGAAAAGAAATAACAAAATGCATTATATTATTGTATTAACAATTGTGTATTAAGAATCCTAATGTAGACCTCAGTTCGTAAAAGCCTTCCTTTAATTTCCGGTTTGGAAGTAGTTTGTGTTCACAATGGGTTTATACGAAAAGAAAAGGTTCCTAATATTATGAAAGGGTTCTATTTGCGTAGTTAAAGTTGTTGCGTAGTTAAAGTTTTCTAGCTACAATTATTGGTCGTAACTTCAAATCTCAATCAGGGGAACGTTCATTTACGCACTAGCCTTTTATCTGCGACTTCGCCCGCGTGGGCAATGGAAAGAAAATAATAGCTACATAAATCCATTTTTCGTTCCAATTCAATTAATCGTTTCGTGGTTTTGTTTTTAAATTTGTTATAAAGGAAATAAAATTGTATATAAAGTCAATACAAAATGGCTTTTTTAAAAATCACTTTTCCTGAGATCAGCGCGTTCAATCAATTAAATCAGCTTTATAAAAAAAATTGTGAAAAAAATAAAATTAAGCAAAATCCGTAACTCATTCCCGACGTGCATTAACCGCGTTTGAAACGTAATGGCTTGTAAATATTGCTGTCGGTGGAAGTTACCGCGATACTTGCTACTAGCTAGCTGTCTCTACTGGCACTGCTTATTTTATGTTTATTTTTGGCAACGTGGCGTCTGGTTATCATTGTGACGAATTTTGATGATTGTTATTCTTTAGTGACACTCCCAAGGTTGATATGTATCGATTGACGCAAGATTCATAAAAATCACCCAAACCGTTTGACATACACAATGTTACATAGGAATAAACACACATACAATTGATGAACACATTTAACTTTATCGCGTCGCGCAAAATATATTTATATTACTTAACACTAGGTTCCATCTGCCTACCCTCCAGTGTGCGGGATACAGCGTGAGGCTTGTGAGTAAGAAAAAACTTGTGAGTCCTTCGGTGACATTATGAAATAGTGGTGAGGCTTGATTCAAACCAGGCTGAGTCTGTTTTTTCGTAAAATTATTCGGTTCCCGGAGTGACAGTCGTACCCACTAAATAGTGCTAGTTACGTATATGAATAATTATCGGAAACTCAAATAGAAATTGAATTTTAGTTAAAGTTTAATAGCTTTGGTGGAACATTTTACCGATGAATTAACTGCGGCAGGTGGAAGCGAGTTGAGTTAAACAAATCCGCATTTCGAGCTATAAAACTTTAGTGGGCCGGAGTGGTGAATAAACTATGCTGCGGCCAGCGTTGTAGGTAACTTGCATACGGGAACATACTTTTTTAACTTTTTTTAAGCTTCTTTATAAAGCATGTAAATAAACAATAAGAGACCGCTGAGGCGCAGTAGCATAGTATATAGTCGTGGCTATATACGCTACGGTTATGGGTTTAATTTCTACTCGGGGAATATTTTACTTGAATATTTTCATTTTCTCCCTCTGGAAACAAGGTAAAGGCGATTCGTCTTGAGAATTGGGTCAGTTCGTGAAGAACGGAGAGTCTCAACACTAGCACTCTCTGCCTACCCTGCTATATGCAGACGTGAAACTACAAAAATATTCGTATGCAGATACCTTTACACGACTGGTGAAGCACTGAATATATTTTGTGGAATTTTCATTTCATTCATTTTGATGGGTTTTGTTAAAGCAAATTCGATGCATTATTTGACGCTATTGTGCAATGGTTCATGCAATAGCTGTCGGTTCGATATGCATTCGGAGGAATGTTGAATTTCAAATAATTGTAGACCTACTTAGGTATAGTACGGCGGTAGGTTACGTTATCCAACACAAATATCTCTAAAATCAACAAACAGTGACGACCAGAATATTTTAACACTAAGCTGTCCTTGCCTACTCTATATTGCGGCGTTAATTTACGTCACCCAATACTCAATGCCTAACATTGAGTTAAACTGAAGAATGGATATAAATCATTCACTTAATTAGTAACTGTCAGTTGTTCAGTTACTCAACTCAATACCCAATGTCTCGAGAGTGGTTAAAGGAAATTGAACCTGTGACTACCATCTAGTTCTTTTATGCTACATAAACAATGAAGTAAATGTTGTAATTACAAATACATTTGTATGTAAATCGGATACACTGTTGGGATGAAATTTGCAATTTTATTTATAAAGGGGATTAATTAAAGGCCTTTGTGGTATCAATATGAGTGTTATTAGCTTCTGCTGCTTAACTTAGTGGTAGGAGGTTCAATTCTAAAGTTTAAAGAAACTAAGTGAATTTACTTGGAGACTCTTTAGATTTAAGTTATAGAAAGTCAAATAATATTTAGAGATTTACAGTATAACAAAACTCATTTAAATAAAAAGTACAGACCATAATGTTGGTAGGGTAATATTATTCATAAACAACATGTGTAAACACCCTAAATCAGCATCCTGAAGTTATTCGCTGCAATGTGTATATGTGTAATAATTGTGCAATTGTGTAATAATTTTCCAATATTGTTTTGTAGCCTATAAATAACCGATTTAAATTTATAATAAATGAGTTGAATATAAGGTCTCGTCTTATTAACATCGTCGCGCTGCCGTAGCCTACAATGTGTTTGAAGAGCACTAAGAATTTTGGACTCTCCTTTCTTAATACTTCCCTACACTCCTTAAGTTTCGTCTCGTTTCTTGCGTTGTCTTTCTCTCACCCAGCAACGGAAGAGTATTATATATATATATATATATATATATATATATATATATATATATATATAT
>DWAN01005710.1:0-11019 GCA_018230445.1 Heliconius hewitsoni | reverse complement strand
ATATATATATATATATATATATATATATATATATATATATATATATATAAGATTTCGAATACAACAGTAATTTATAGCAGGATATCAATCCAGTAAATTAAATGCTCTCTAATAAAACTTTGTTATATTCATTAATATATATATAAAATATTGTTATATTCATTAATATACGTGTGGGATTTGGTTTTAGTTGAATATTTACTAAGCATCAGTACTTTTAGCCTCAAGGAGAACAAGTATCTTACTTTTTTTGCCTCTTATAAAAGAGGTAGAGCTTAAAGCACCTTAAATTAAATTTATATATAAGTAGTGTGATATCACATTTATATAATAATATTTTTCACGGTAGTCCCTCACGTTGACGCTAGTCTCGAAAATAGCAGTTTAAGAAAGGAACCTTTGAACCTAGCATTAAGTTACTCCGTTTCCAACTTTTCCCCGAATTTCTAAGCCATCATGTGTTAAAAATCGGAATTCAACGCTGCGTTATGCCTCGTTAGTAATGAGGGTATGAAAATAAAAAATGTTTTATTCCTCCTAATGGGAGCCGAGTCCACAACCACCGCGTTGACAGTCGTTTATTGTTTTTTAAATTGCTTCCATTATATCCATATTTTAAACTAAAAGTATAGAATATCGCAGTTACCAAGCAAAGCATCAACCTCAGAGAAGACTTAAGAGTTCTTTCGTAACAAGCAAGTATAAAGTTACGCGAGGAATAACCTTAATTAACTTACAAAACGTTACGACTATTTGGCACACCAACGAAGTAAATGCATGCCATTTACTCTTGATATGCCGATATCCGGTATTAAATTGTTTTATTTTTTTAAATTTTGTATACATAATATAGGCCGCCGTGGCGCAATAGCATAGCGTGAGACAGTACCCACGACGGTTGTGGGTTCACTTTACTTGGTGATTGATAATATTATGTTTAAATATGTCATACTATTAGGTACTCTTTGACAATTCCGCTGTGGAAAATGGAAGAAGTGTCTTATAAAATACTTTAATTTCTGTACAAATAACTAGACTTTCATAGGCCTAGTAATGCAAATAAAAGCAAATAGAAGACCTCCTTCCTGAGTTTTAGCCCAAACTTTTATTTTATGAATAAGTTACTTGCAAGTTCAGAGATAAAATTCTCGCTTTTTCCCATGATAAAATCTGGCAACGCTAGTTCGCCTCCTAACACATAATGCGAAAACGACTTTATTGATTTTATATGTATAGGTTTATTAATTAATTGTGAGGAAAAGATTATTCACAGAATTTGTCGTATATAGTAGTATATTTAACAATGTTAATTTTGAGGAAGACTAACATTATATTGTGCTTATATACATGTCTAAATTAGAGTAATTCAAATACTAATACCGAGATATATAAATAGAACACGAGGCCATCGCGGTGCAATGGGACAGCGTTTGACTGTAAACGCGATATGGGCACAGGGATCAATCCACAATCGGAGGAATGAGTTATTTTCATTTACCCGCATTGCCTAGCTTGTGTAGCGCGGCGTTAAACTCATCAATATGAAGCTTCGTAAGTACAGACAGAAAATATTATACATTATAATAGATTGTTAGGCTTAAAGAAATTAAAGCTTAAAGCTAACAATCGTTTTAGACAATTTTACTTTAATAGTAGCTATAATATTATTTATTACGTTTACTTTTTAATCACAGCTATAAAATATTAATATGCCTTTACAAATCAACTTAGCAAATACATTAATTAGGTATTGGTTAAAATCGATAACATTTTTGTTATAGTTTACTGACAAATTGATTATTAAAATCTTAAATAACCTACAAATGTCATTAAAATTTATTTTCATTCGAAATGGACAGCTAGACCAAAACAGTTAAGTTTATCCTTACCTTACTTAGACTGACAAACTCGCCTTAATCATTGACTCGAAAAAATCCTTCAAAACCACATGAAACTCATCAAAATACACGAAAATATATAAAAAAAATATATCACAATAAATGTAAACACTATATTTTTCCTTTTTAAATATGATTTTTACACGAACGTCGCGCTTCGGTGGCGCGCGAAGTAAAACTAAAGAGCAAAGTGGCACAGCCAAAGGCATTTTAAATTACAGCCTTAAGGAAATGCAAGACTGTTATTATTTTTACAGACGTAGGTCGGTAACCTGAGATGAGTTCTGCAATCCTCTCATTGAATTTTGATTTCATTGTTTAATTTTTCATTTGAAATTAACTCAAAGCTGTTCTATTTTTAATTTGTGTAAGATAAATGTATATTTTTTAAGCTTCCCGCACTTAGCAAGGTAGGCAGTGGTCCTAAGACACTCCACTTTTCGCCGAATTCTAGAGACATATACTTATTTAGAAAACGTATAAAAAATTGAACGTAGCGCGACTCGATCCCGCGTCTCCAGGAAACTCCTGCGCGACCAGGACCTGGTCAGTATTTTTTTTAAATGAAAATATTAAATATTTCATTTCCCCGAGTAGGAGGAATTAAACCCACAACCTTTGCGTTTACATTCGCACGCTTGTGCCCCTGCGCCAGGACGATCAAAATATATGAATAATGTTTGTAATATATAATTTACATTGATTGCATTGTAAGTCTTTAGTTGTTTATATTAAAAAAAAAAATTGTTTCGAATTGCATATGTAAAATGTTGTGTTAAGGCAATTCGTAATCCGCTCTGAGTTCGGAAAACTGACTATTTACCACAATTGTGGATTCAAATTCTATTTAAAACGTATTAATAAAATTATGTTTTCGTAATCTAGTAAAGCAAAATGGATATTAAAGGAACTTTGCAACGAAATCTCTCTGATTATCGCGAAATGGGCTGGAGATGGCTGGTATAGGCTATATATATTCATAATTAGAAAAATGTATGATAAGTTATTTTGAACATTTGTAGTACATTAAAAAATTCGCCATGACAATAACGCTAAGTAAGTTTAATTTAATAAAAAGAGAGAATTTACTAATATTTTTATTAGTAAAAAAATCATCTTAGTGTACGTGATCTTATTTCGTAAATAAGTCTAGACCAAATTTAGTATAATTTCTAGGAAACAGTAGCGTTAAGAAAGTTTCTAAACCTAGGAAATTATCTCAGCCGTTGGTGCCAGATCACTTTCTAATGTAACTTCCTAAAGGGACCTGTTTTAATATCCAATGTAATGTAAAAAGACATGAACCGGATTCATGTTTCTTCTTATTCTCAGTTTATGAACATTCTAGGCCACGATTAATAACTTGATCGCATTGACAGAAATATAAAGCATTCCTTTCGTTTTTCCACACGTATATTGTTAGTTGGCGGCCTTGGTTCCCTTTGATTACTTAATAATATTAGAAATCTATAGGTTATTTCATAAAATTGTATTCCTTCTTGTATTTATACAGTTTTTATAATTTTCTTCTCTTATGTCTCTTCTTGTTTATAAAGATTTTCTTGTTTTCTTGTTTTTATTATCGAGGTAGGTAGACAACAGGCTATATTACATCACGTTAATAGTTACGAGCCCTCTGTAGGGCTGCGTTTAGATTGACATTATCACTGAATTTGTCATATGTAGATTTTGTATGTCATATTTCTTTCAATAGTCTATTATATATTATAAGCCCATTGCACAATGCTATATCTCTAAAAAATGGAAAAGTTTTAAAGAAAAATTAATTGGAAACATACACAGGTATATAAAATATAAATTTTATTGGTAATAATAGATCTCATATCTATGAAGCTACCGCCAGACACTGACTTCACTGGGTCATCGTCGTACATAAAGCTTTGTGGTCGTGTATTGCCACTTTTATATCAAAAGAGACCGCTACTAAAGTATAGATTTTATTATTTGGCGCAAATTTTATTATACCAATATTAAGTAGTGCGTAAGTGCAGCACAGCGAGTTGATTATTAAAAACTGAAATATAACATTAAGAATTGTTAGCTTAATATATTTATTTATATGTATGTTTAGACATATATAGCACGGAAATGGAACGTATGACCTCCGTTACTATAAGCAATTCTTAAGCTTCATATTTGAATTTAACAAAAACGTGTGAACGTGAAATAAATTCACATTATTTTGTTACTTGCATCTAGGTTACTAAAATTTGGATGACTTGATTCGTTACTAACAAGAACCAAAGTAATACTAAAATTAGTTTTATTAAACCATTATCTACTACATCGCTCATTTGGTGCAACGTTTGGTGCATTGCCCGCGACACAATCAAAGTAGAAAGAAATAGTCTTTTTGGATACTTTTATACATTTAATATATTGAAAAAAATACTATTACGACAGTATTGCACCAAATGAGCGACATAGAGATAGCGTAGTAGATTTGTTGTTGTTGTAGTTAGAAAGAAGTTAATTTATCTAAACAGTAAACTAATATTTAAAAAAAAAAATTCTTTACCGATTTTTACTAGCCCTAGACAAAGTTATTAAAACAAAGTGAAGTATTTAAATATTTCAATGTGATTTTATATAAAAAATTATTACATCAATTTATTTTTTGTTGATAACAGACTGTGACCGCATGCAATAAATAAAAGACAACAAAGAAACTAAATAGGAAATAAGCCAAGGTCTACGAGCGCTGTGATGTGACCTGTGACAAGACGACTTCACAATATACGACTGTTGATCGCGATACGATTTATCGTAGGATTTTGTAAATTTTTTGTTACTTATAAATTATTTTATAGAATTTGGTATACATTTTTTAACAATTTTCGATTTCTTCTATTATCGTAATTACAATTTTATATATACTTATAAGAACATTGGTTAATTTATTTCTGCCTTAGTCTCTTGTAGTAAACACATCGGCGTAGGAATAGTAGGGCCAGTAGAATAATCTTAAAAAAGAAATAATGACTAGCAAATCGAAATAAATAATAAAATAAATAAACCGTAAATACAACGGTTGTGGGTACGACTACCATTTGTGGGAATAAAAAAAAACCATTGTAACAAAAAATAAAAGAAACTTTACTACTAAACTTAGTTAAATTTTAATTGTGTATTTAAACGAACATATAAAGGTACCTATCACCACTATGCAATTTACAGTTAGGAATTTAGTGATCTCTTCCAAGTTCCAATACATTGCATCACAGCGGTAGCGGATGTGCACGACCTCATTTTGGCACGTATAAAAGATTCTTGTTTAAATATTAAGATAACGTTCGTCGTACAGTACACCTTACGCACATCGAATGTGAAATATTATAGATTTACTTTAATTTATAGGATGCCTTTATCTTTATCTGTTGAAAATTTTAGATTTTGATCGAGTTTACAAAAAAAACAATTTTTAGAATTTTCTCTTTTTTTTTCTGCTGTGATTTCTAAACAAAATTGTCTGTATTTTAGATTTAGCTTAAAGTTTTTTAAAGACCTTACAATATATTTAAGATTAAAAACATACATATGGAGTTGAAAAACATAACCACTTTTTCGAAGTAGGTTAAAAATCACAGACAGTTACAGTAACTTAAAATACTTTTTTGTCACGAAAACAAGCTTAATAATTTCAAAGCTAATTAAATATATTTTAAGAGTACTATCGAAACGATAGCCGCATGCTAAAACAAAAATATATTATTTGTCCATATCAAGAAAGGGACAAATTTACTATACAGTGCACCAAATAGGTTCTACATTGTTGAACATGTAACGAACCTTGAATATTGAAATGATGTCGTGAGTTTCAACCTATTGGTTTTATTTTCATTTCTTTGCTCTGGTAAAAAAAGCTTTGCATTTGCCTTTTTTCTTTTTCCGTAGCGTTGAGTTTCCCCATCCAACCTGCAACATCTAAATAACAAGGAACAAGAACAGAGTGTCTCAATTTAGAACGAAGTGTCTTAACACTAGTTTCCTAGGTTCCTTCTCCCTGCCCTAATATTCGCGGTATAAAACGTGAAGTTAAAAAAAGATAAAACTTAATATCTAAGTCATTACTTATTTTAATTAACCTGGAAGTTAAAGTTTAATGGAAACAAATATTCATATAAGTTTATTTCTAGATAAAAATACATATTTTTATTATTTTAACTTCACTATATTATTATACTTTAATTATTTTTACTTCATATAGCGAGGTAGGGAGAGGGAACCTTGTGTGAAAACACTCCGTTCTATATTCTCCGCTCAATTTTCGAGACATTAAGTGTGACTTTATATGTACTGTCTGTACAGTCTGTACTGCACACATAATATGTAATGTAAATACAACGATCAATTAAATATTTATGTTACTACGTTGGAGGTTAAATGGCAGTCGCTTTTTAATGGGGTGGTCAAACGCGTATCGCTTTACAGATTGCTATGTTATATACCTACAAATACCAAATTAAAAAAAGGTTTTGACCGATTTCAAAGAGTGTAAATATTCTTAACTTACATAATTTCTATTTTAAGAACTCTTTATTCTAAAAAAGTAAATTAATGTCTAATTATATTAAGTTAATCTTGTATGATTTTTTTTTATTGAGCATTTCTTCCTTAGACTTATATGGAAATATGTAAAAGAAAAAGTATCATTTGGCCATTATCTTATATTACTTACTCCTTTTAATTCTTAATAAATTCTTATTATATTAGATACAATTACTTGAGTTCATCAAATCTTAAAGAAAAAAAAACCATTTTAAATTTCATCTTATTGTTTTTGTATAGAGTTTGAGTACCTGTCTATAAAAAGTATATTTCAACAATCACAAAAAAAATTTTTTTCAAAAAATTCGTTTAAATTATAAAAAAAATATGGAATCCACAAACATCCATCTTAATATTAGAATTCCAAAAGATAATATCTAGTTATATGTCAGTTGATTTATCTAAAGACTTTCAATTTACCGCTGAACATAAAGAAAGTAAAATTTATATGATGCGATTGAGATTGACGCTTTCTCACGGCTCCAACGTTATTGGCATATATTTTAATACCTATCCTATAATTACGTTGCAAATAAATTTTAAAAACTATTATTACTTGGTAGTAAAGAGCATTTACGGAGAAAGTTCAAAGGCTTTTAAGATAAAAAAATACTTAAGTATTTTTAAGAGAATTTTACACGTTGTCTTTTAATTTTTTTTTATTGTTTTAATGATTATTTGTAATAATTAAAAGTGTTCTATCCTTAGTGTAGAACATCACTATAAAACTGAGAAAAAAGAATATAAAAGAATATAAATTATCGCCTCCGTCTCCACTTGTTGGAGACAGAGACACTGCAAGCGCGAGGGACGTGAGAACACATCGCGCTCAGGAGAATAAATTAATTTAATCTTCTCGCTCTGGTACAGCGCGGCGTTGAGTTTTACTATTCAATACACAATGTCTCAAAAAATTTAAAAAAAGTAAGGAACGGAGAGTCTTAACAATGGGTAAATCTGCTCTGCTGTATGCGGAATGTACCCACGTGTATAGCAGCAGCGTGAAGTTAACAAAAACTAAAATATAAGCCTTAAATAATCCAATACACTAAAAACATTAGTAAACAATACCATAAATCTAATGTTATTATGTTCGAAATAAAATATTAATGCTTGATCATTTAAACATTATGGATCTATTGATTCTCTAACAACGAGTATTCACTCAATCAAATATTTATATAAGGCTAGAGATTAATAAAAAATCGCGAGTCGAACTCGTATACCGAGGGTTCCGCACTAATTTCTAGGTTGTATGTGAAAGGAAAGACTCTGAAGTAGAAACAATCTGAAGTTAACAAACTAAGTTTGTTAGTTTGTAATATTTTTTATATATCAAACTCTAAAAACTCACTTATTAGCAATATTTTAAAATTTAAATTAAAATTTCATAATTTTAGGTCAATAGTTCAAGAGACGGACAGACAAACAATAAAGTGGACCTATAACGGTTTTTACCTTTTGAGGTACGGAATCCAAAAATAAATTTATTAAGACCATATAATACATGTGAGCATATTTTACTATATTAACAGGAAATATTCTTATGAGAAAATATTGTATAATAAAATACAAAGAAAGTAATAAAATTTAATTATAAAAATATATGTATGTGCATTTTAATCACTTTATTATCTTGTTCAAATTATTGATTCAATTAATGAATATTTATTTCTTATTATATCTTTTATTTCTTTTTATTATTCGCGCTGGTTACCAGAGCTAGGAAATTAAAACACAATTCTTTCCCCCATGTTAACGCGACTGTTCATTTCTTTGCTCTGGTGTTAATGCAAGGCGCGGCCTTAAGTTCCTCCAATCAACACGTAATGCTTCCAGAATTCGGCGGAAAGCGGGGACCGGACTGTCTTAATCTATTCTAATTGTTATGTAAACTTATATAAATAAAAAGTAAAAAACAATATCTATAACTATTATATTTCGGCCACGTGGCGCGGTGGGACAGCGTACTGACTGCAAGCGCGACCCTGACAAGTTCGATTCCGAAAAAGAGGAATAATATTTTTTCATTTTCCTGGTTTGGAAATACAAAGCGCGACATTGAGTTTACACAATACACAATAAGCAACATCAAAACGTATCCATATGTATGTATTGTAAACTGTCGAATTATTAAAATAACCTGTTGTATAACTTTTGTCAACAAAAAGCATTACAATTTAATAGCTGCAATATTTCATATGAAATTAAAATTTAAATCTTAAAATAAAACCTCCGTTCCTCTTGTCGTGCTTCTTTACTTTCGTACTTAATTAGAATTTTGATAGTTTATAAAGATGTTTCTCGTGGTTATTTGAATTAAATAAGAATATGTATAAATATTTTTTTATATTGTATTCATTAGATATCGAACTGCCGTTGTTGCGCAGTTACTAACTGTAAATATAATTGTTGTAGGTTCCATCATCACTTTGGGGAACGAAGTATTTGAAATATTCATTTCCTCGCACTGGTAACGAAGTAAGACTCGGCGTTGAGTACTGCCACTATACAATGCCTCAGGAATACCACGGAAAGTGTATTGTTGGGAATTATCTCAACACTAGAGTTCAAGATTCCCTCTGCCTACCCAGCTATGTGCGGAATATAGCGTGAAGCTAAAAAAAAAACTGAATAGGAGTTACAGATTATATTATACGTATAAATATCGTTACGTTATATAAGTTTTTTTACATTTATATAAATCATTATGCAAGCTTATTCAAATAAGAAATAAATAAAAGTCGCAGTATACGAGTTCTGTCATTTTGAATGCGTACATATTTTAATGTACGGTACCGTCTCTTAATAAAAAGAAAACCACTTTCACTCATTGTTTAAACGATCGATCCGTTCTGTTTGGTAACTTGTATATTGTTTAAAAATATTTTATAAAATTAGGTCTACCGGATAAAATGAAGTGTTTATAAAGAAAAGTAGTGGAAAATTCTTGTTTTGCTCTAATAGAAATGTAGATATTGTACATATTTTTAACGGCCCGCGTATTTGACTGTGTGTGATATGATTGTGGGTTCGATTCCCACTCGGGGGATTAAATTATTGTTATTTCCTCGCTTTGATAACAAAACAAAAGCACTGCGTTGAGTTCTACCACTTAACACAACTCCTCGAAAACTAGTCGTCTGGGTGCTGACAAACATAACGTGACACAAACATGACTAAAATTCGAAAGTATTTTCAATAGTTTATTTGAATAAATCATATTTTTGTATGGAGTTATGTAACATACATCACAATATCCTCTTGTATTATAATTTATGTAATTTAATAAGTATGGTCAAAAGTTTACAAAAAGGATGGGTACTTAGAAAGTTATTTAAGCTTATTATTAAGAGACAATGCCGAAAATGTTGAGTCACCTGTCGGAGAAATCTTATTAAATAACTTGACATAACCAAACGTGATATTATTCGCTAATAGACTATGGTGAAAGATATGAAATGTAGCGATTGAAAATATTATTATTAATAATTAATCGCGTAGGTGTATTTAGTATTACGGAATGTCTGGTTTCCAACAAATTTATATTACAGCCTTTTATAAAAGTAATAAAACTCAACTATCATTTAATGATGTCTCAGCGTAACGGAACGGCTTCGGGTCTGATTTCAGTTCGTGGAAATATGATATTTTAATTTTTTCGCTTTGGTACTTGTCAAGACAAAGCGCTGCGTAGAGATCTACGACACAACAAGCGATGTATCGAAAGGTGAAATTTTGCTTAACGAATAACCACCGAGGTCAAACATTTCATATTTAATACTTTCATTTCATGGAACGGATTGCCTTAACACTAAGTTTCCAGGTTGCCTCTGTCTATCCTGCTCTATGCGAATAGAGCGTAATATTATATCATCTATCTAGGTTTGCATTGATTATCTTTTATTTTACACATTCATTTACCAATTGTAATTAGGTACTAAACAATAAGACGAAATCGCTGTCGCCTATAACTACTACCAAAACGTAGTTCATTTTCAATATAACACCTTTCTCACAACCTTTCAACCTAAGTACTCAATTACTTGTCATTTTTCGTCTTACAAGTTTTTATAATAACTAAAAGCCGAAAGTAAATTTCTGTAAATAGCGAAAGTACATTTATACTGATAAGTAATAACAATCTATTAGCTCAAGTAGTGTACGTAATTTATCTAACGTTTCATAAATCTAAATTTGAAACAAAAAATAGGATAGGCAGAGGGAATAGCTACCCACTAACTACATATACCTAGTATTAAGACACTCCGTTTCCCATTTAGACATTTCCGTTCCCTACTTTACGTCAAATTCTTGAGGCAGGTTGAGTGGCAGAACACAATGCCGCGCTGTGCCTGGTTACCAGACCGAAGAAATGATAACATTAAATATTTCATTTTTTCTTTTCTTCAAAAATAATAATTTGACCAAAACGAGCGTAAAAGATAATCTAAAAATATAATTAATATTGTAATCCACTACACTATGTTAAATATTTCTCTCTCTCTATATATATATATATATATATATATATATATATATATATATATAT
>DWAN01005709.1:0-11019 GCA_018230445.1 Heliconius hewitsoni | reverse complement strand
ACTTCGTGCCGCTGCGTTACGACTGGCCTCAAAGCTGGCTTTAATGCAGTAAATAGGTTCAAATTAGATTGAACTGAAAGTGTAAGCAAATTCCGTCAATTTAGCAAGTTATATAGAATATATTTTTTATTTGTAATATTAAATATACTTTTTAGTCACAAAAATAACCTGGAACAGGATTAATATAATAATAATAATAGGATATAAGATTTCAACGTTGCCCGATAAGAACGTATGGGTTAGTTGGTCAGAGCGCTTGGACGGTTTCCAAAAGGCGCAGATTAAAATCCGGCTACGTTCAAGTTTTTATATAAAAAAATTGTTGATTTTACAGTCACTCTTTGTTGTCAATTTTTTTCTAAAATGTATTTTTTTCCTTAATGTGGAGTTTAAAATTGTAAAAAATAATAAAAAATATATTGGATCATAGTATATTATAAGATGTCTAAAACGAGTATATCTCTACTAAGAAATATTATAAAACTGAAAAGTTTGTTTGGTTAAGCGCTCTGGTATCAGAAACTAATGGTTAGATATTTTTGTTGAATAATCAAATTGTTGAGGAAGACCATCAGCGTTACTAGATATTCCGATTTTGGCGGCATGTCACGATTTTTAGACTAAAAATTAAATTATACTCTGGGATTTTATTTTTTATTACTTTAATTAGTTACTAATATTTTCATTAAAATACAAATACTTTAGTATATTCATAAGTTACGTATAATTATTCTGAAGACATAACTGCCTTATATATAGTAAGCCAAAAAGAACAATATTGTTACGTATTTTATATAGATATATTTTATTACATTTTACATTGATATATCACCTTTGAAAGCTTTATTTAAAACTGAAATAAATGGAGGATAATAAATTATTTAATCATCAGCCTGATTATGTAATTCTCTTTATGTATTTTTATCTTTCCCGCTTTTGGTAAAAGAATCCCGTTTTTGTTACTTAAAATATTCAATAATCCCGCTTTTCACCGAGAGAAAATCTGGCAACGCTGAAACCTATAAATTATATTCATCATGTTAATCGTTACCTCCCGCACTTTGGTGTCATGTGACATACACAATATAGACCATGGGGTTGATTCAATCTGCTAAGCAAATATAAAAGAGAAAGAAAAATAATTCCAGCATCTTTTTTGATACGGCATATACTAAACAAAAATATATTTTTAAACGTTTAATATCGTTAGAACAAGGCCGCGGGCCGGTGTCACTGCCAAGGTCTTCCAGAACCTTCCCACGGATGACTTTTTTTATTTCATCTCTTTTCCGAACATCTGACAGACTGAGTTATGAATGTATATGCCAGTTTCAGAACTAGCTTTATTTAAATATTGTATTTGAATTTTTGTGGCTATAAATAATATAATAAGAACATAAAGAAATATTATTTCTTAAATAGTTAAATTAATAAACATTTTTTTTCAAAATGAATGTATCCTAATGAATGTATCCTATTTTCCTAAAAAAATATCATTCACACAATTATCCAACTGTATTTTTACCCGATTGCAAAGGGGTATGATTTGTTAAATTCCTCTTAATAGTCCAAGTGTTCTCAGATAGGTGAAGTTAAAAAAAATCAAACATAACGGCTGTTCGACGCCATTGTATTTAGTCAAAAGAAAAATTCCGAATAGTACATTATGGGTATCAAAATAAAGGGCTAAACCCAGGGATTTCAAAAGGGCCTATTATGATTATCATTGTCGTAATACAAATAAAAAAATAATTATCAGAAACAAAGAACCCAACTCCATCAAATTTAAATAAAAAAACAAGCTCAATAGTTCATTACGATTAACAGTCGAGACTTATCCTTCAATCAATTAAATCTGTTCAAGGAGCCCCGTAATATTTATATGGATCACGACTGTTAATTCTAATGAACTATTTAGCTGCTGGCTGAGCTGGCTAGTTTTTTTTTCAGTTTTATGCAATTGTATTTTTTTATTTTTATAATTATAGCATTTTTTTTATTTAAAAAATTTTTTTTTTTTCAATGGGCTTTAAATAATAAAAATAAAAGAAAATTAATAAAATTTCAATGATTAAATTATGGATAAAACTTAAAAATATATAATTAATGTAACATTGTATATTTTACTTTAATATTCAAATTCAAAATATATCTTATATTAAAAAGCTTAAAACATAATTGAGTATAAAACCCGTTAGCTCCCATTCCTTAAATTGCATCTAACTTTCCTTAAAACCATAAATGAGTAATTTTTCTGTGGTTGGGTTATTCACCTATTTACACAAATTTCACAAATAATTGAAACCATGAATTGGCAAATTATAAAGAAATGTTTATAATTCTGTTCATATTCGCATTTTGTATACTTTTTTAATTCATTCAATTCTTCTTTAATTCTCTATTGTGCAAGATAATCTAGATCTAGATAGTAATAAAAACAAATATGAAACTACTCGCGAGTTGGTATTGAACCTACAACCATTTCGTGCCCAAGGGGGTATGAGTATATGCAGGAGCTTCCAAACGGTGCGGTTTCTATCTATATCTAAATATGTACACAATTTTAAATAAAATATAAAAGATTTTTAGAAAATACTACGGAGGAAAAATTAATACAAATTTCCAGCTATACTATAATAAAAAAGGAAAAAAATGTAAATTGTCATATAAACATTAAGATATGGAATTTATGATGGAGAACTATGACAGTCCAACTAACCTATGAGAAATAATGAAATGCCGCCTTAGTGAAAGATGCTTAGCGTGATAAGTATACAAAAGAAATCTGGAAAATCTAATGAAGAACTTGACATACGTGGTACTTATATGATCTAGCTGAATTATTAAAGTTCAGCTGAATTATAGAATTATATTATATCCGCGCTGCTGTACCTAATACATAGCATACCTAGTGTTGAGTTGCAAATTACATAATTTGCAAGTGCGTGATTGTGATTGACTTGAATTTGACCGCAAAGTGGAGAACGAAGTGTCTTGACTTTCTCTTAATAACTTACTTCTTGCAAGTTTCCGTCAGAACGAGTGATAAATGAAACCAATGTGGCAAGGGTCATAAAGTTTACGCAAACGAAGTTGCAGGCCGCTAATAATTCATGTAGTATGTTGTATTATAATACATTCACTGCTCAAACTTCATAAAGACCATGTCAGTCTTATCGATAGCGTGACACGACAACCGTGCTAATGTGTTTAGTTACGGGATCAAATGCTAATAATCTGATGTTTGATATGTATATGAATATATTATGTACACAGTAAAACACTTTGTTACAGATATAGAGCATATTTTTTAATTATCTATATTCTTTAATGTATAGTAATATTATTAAAATTTATTTTTTTATTAAATTATGTTAAATATTTTATTTATAAATTTATTAGTAATAAATTGATGATTTCTGCTGTGAATTCCAGTAAGAAGAATGTTACAAATTCTGGAATTTTATATTGTAACTCTGGGCTGGATAATTGTTGCTTGTTATCATACAACCATTGTCTTTTATTGAGCCGGAGAACAGAGTGATTTTTCAATAAATTTACAACTTTTTTGACATTTTTAAAGTGTCATGCCCCACTTATGAAAGAAAAATACTTATTTAGAAAACAGATAAAAAATTATAAAAAAAATATATAAAAATTTGTTCCCCTACGCAAAAATTTTTATACGTTTTCTAAAGAAGTAACACGCAACACTATATGAGAACTATGCTATTAAATATACATATTCGAACTTGGTTATATTTCAGCTTCAGGATATAACCCGCATGTAACTGGATAGGCAGAAAGAGCCCAGTGTTGAGACACTCCGCTCCCCACTTTCTACCGAATTCTGATACCGAAACGAAGTAATTAAAATATTAAATATCCATTCGTCAAGCGGGAATCAAACCCACAACCTATCACACGTTACAGTTAGCACCACGACAAGCCACACATAATACATCTACTTTTTAATAAACAGCAAAATATTTAAATGTCAAAATGTATAAATCCGCTGTAGCTCCGACGTTATTGATGACTTCCACTGCGGCAATGTTATATAAGTGCGAGACCTAGTTCCCGAAAGCTTATGTACGTACCTGTATGTATATATATAGTACTGAAAAAAGTTCATGGTCACGACAACGTTATGAATTTAACATGAAAAATAATATCACATTTCTTCCGAGTTGGTTGCACTAATAAATAAATATTAGTTACATGCCTAATAATTGTTAGACAAATAAAGATTGCGTTTTAGGTTGACGTTATTTAAATAGCGTAAATTTAAAAAATTAACGTATTGGTACTTTCAATAGCTATTTTTAAAAGCTTTAACTTGCTTGAATTTTATATGTCATTTTATAAAATAATCTATTTCTAAGATACATTGTTGTTTTTGTTTTTACTACCCAAAATATAAATTAGAACATATCTACGTTTTAAATTGAAGAATAAACAAAAGATTGAAGGTCCATTTTCGTAGCTAATAAGCTACGAAAATGGCTATAATAATAGCTACGAAAATGTAACTTCCTAAATTACTTCATCTTTGATATATAAAATAAACAACGAAATTTAGAAAGTTTTCCTGAAAGACTAAGGATATAAGCCTACAAAATTTTACTATCAATCTATGAAATTAAAAATAATATCCAAGACCATCTAGTTACTTAATTCAAATTAAACTGTTTTAGAAAACGTCTAAACATTTTAACGTAGCAAAATATTATTTTTTAGGCATTTATTAAATATTTTCTTTTTTAAGTGTACTCGTATAACACTTAAGTAAAGAAGAAATGATTAAATTAATCACTTAAACATCCAATTATCATGTAAACGTATATTATTTTACGCGTTAAATAATTTTTAAATAGGTACTAATATTTTAATAGCGATATAATCTATACGACATTAATTAATCTGGTTAAGAACAAAATTCTCATTTCTATACAAAATATTATAAAACATCTTAAAAGGTCAATATTGTATAACGTCAAACGTTACATGGCTTCCTTCATCCCTTACTCGAGTCAAGTTGAACGAAAGCCACGCAACTCAATGTCAAGGACTTAAGGACGTTGGCTTTAAGGCTTCATAGTAATCAATCTACTTTATAAATACTACAGTTTCTCTAAAAATTTTACGTATATTGTTTTCGTTTTTATTATTTAAAAATAATTAATAATATAATAATATATTTATTTACGTAACGCTTATCAAAATCACCATTTTTGTTACCGTCACCTATTTGACGCAACGAAGACGCCAATAAGTGATGTGCGTTCAATTGAACGAATTCCGGGATATTATTTCTATATTTTCAAAACCTATTGTTTATTTTTACTATTTGTTTTCCTTATTTTAATCATTTATATTATAACTTGAAACATAGACATACATATGTAGGTACTGCAAACGAAAGTGGAAAAAATAAACTTGACATTGGCCAGGCCAGTATTAACCAAGTTGTATCGTAATACTCTTGGAGTTCATCCAGATTCGAAAAAGAATCAGCAACGAACTAATTTTATACTGTAACCGTGATTACATGATAAGGTCAAGACAGGAATCTTTAACGTTATAATCAACATTTTCATATATTTTCAATTTTAAAAAATCTCAACACAAGATAATTTCTATAAGTTATATTTTTATAAATAATTATTTAGTTTAATAAACCCCTAAGACTATAGATATCATTAGATCAAACTATATTTGAAAACAATTGGAAAGTGTCAGGTCTACGATGGCCAGACGATGAGCATCTCAGCAAGGCCAAGGTTGAAAGCGGTAGGGCTGCGGAGCGGGCGCGGGGTGCACTGGGCTTAATGTTCCGCGCTCTCCCGCTCCGACCATTCTACACCACGCAGTCGACTCTAACGGTTGTACTAGTCAAAGGTAAGCGGTAGACACTTAAGATTATTTTCTACCGCCCGATCCCCTTCTTCAATGGTCTTTGTCGGTCGGTACCATTTCAAAAGTTTAGATAAAATAATATCATTTACTTAGTGACAATTTAAACCATATCAAGATGTGCAACGATAAGTTTAAGTGCGCTGTTTCTGATATGAGAATGTTTTACGGTAAGAAATTAGCCCATTTAAATATAACCCGCGAAAGCAAATGGTAGCACTGGCCGGGGGTAGATTTCCCTCCGAAAAGTTTTGAAGCGGTTCCCGAAGGGCGGGAAGCGTGAGCCGCGTGCGTGCGTACCGGGCATCGATCGGGCCACCCCTCGCCGTCGCCGCTCCCTGCACAGGCATATTCATTTGGACAAAATATCATTCCATCATTGCATTTAGTATTCTCCGTTCATTTTATTTAGTTGCAGTAGTATTTTTGTGATATAGTGCATGCTTTAGCGGTTAGTAGTTTTATAAATTTGTGAAAATGGGTGGTTGTGCTACGAAAGAAAATAAGGAAAACAAACCGGCAGATGAAGCCGACGGGTGCGTATTATAGGCCGGCATATATTTTCCAATTTCGCTCTTTCCATTTTTACGACTAGTGTAAAGTATTATTTTATGCAATTTAGTGAAAATATGTATTTTCCAAGTCGATTGCAAATTACCCACTAAAATATTTTAATTCTAGTAATGTCACATGTTAAAGTAACTGAGGAAATTGTGTTTTAAATGTGGATTTATTAATTTATATATACTAAATTAATCATAGTAAGTCATTGATATTATGTATATATGAAAATATTTTAAATTAGAATTAAAAACCTATGTTGGTTTATCTTGTGCAATTGTATTAATTATTTATACATTCTTTTTATAGAAAAAATAAGTAAAGCTTATTACAGTGAGACTCATCTTGTTGAGTAAAGAGTAATTTGGATATATAAAATGAAAAGTTTAAATTTGCAATTGATAATTTTGCTTGCATCAAAGAGACATCATATTTGCATACTACAGTTACATATGAATAATGTGAAATCATCATCATCTGATACGACATGCATTAGACACAGCTTTAATTTGACGATGCTTTGTAACGACAACCAGTGTCGTCTGTCTTAAAGAATTGAATGCATTTTAGTAATAAGAAACTTGCGATAACATTTATACTTTGTAAGCAATTTGCGAGTGGGAGGCGATGGCTGCGCACTTTTCAGGAACACTAGTGCGCAGTGAGCTGACAAATCTACTCGACTTGCGCACGGCCAAGGCGACCTCTAGGAAAATTACGTAATTCTACTAAATTCAAGTGACTTGGGTGTGTTCGGACAACAATTCTAAACTCGGCAGTTCCCCTGAAACCATCACCTAGATATTAGATCCTCTCATCGCCCCTAGTATTAGTAATATCACTTCACCATGAATAATTATAAAATGAAAATTACGATTCCCATAATGGTTTGCGGTGGTGCCGTACTCGCGTTTTACCTCATCAGACGGTTTGTAATATTCTGAGAAGTTTTTATTTGTTTTTATTATTTTAATTTTGCCCTCTAATATATAATTCGTAAAGATTTTTTATATAATATAAGAAGTTTAAACACAATATCGTACAGATTTAATTTTTTTGTTATTACACTGAATTCCATTAAAGTGGGTAGCTTAGATACATCCCTAATTTTCAAAATTTTGTTTGTCTCGACTTCTAGATTATTTGACAGCGGTATTGTCAAATAATCCGAAACGGCAAATTTATTTGACCATTAACGCTACATTACATCAATTAGTTAACGAATAACTACAAATTATATTATATAGACCGTTTATTTTTTTAAACATTAAAAATGTGTACTCGAGCTACGTGTGCAGCATTAAAGGCGTCAGCATCTTTTTACTTTCAATTATATTTATTGAAACGAATTTGTGAAATCTAAGCCTTAACAATATTTTTACAGAAAAGCAGCAGCTATGGTGGACGCCGCAACCATTGAGAAATTGGAGGCTGGATTTAGCAAGCTCCAGGCCTCTGACTCCAAGTCGCTGCTTAAGAAGTACCTAACCAAGGAAGTCTTCGATGCTCTAAAGAACAAGAAGACCTCCTTTGGCTCCACCCTCTTGGATTGCATCCAGTCTGGTTCGTATTATAAGTTTATTACAGACGTAATATGCGTATATCGTATTTATGCATGATAAGCATTTTTTCTGTAATCTTACACCAAAGGACATATTATATATCTTTACATATATATTTCATGCGATGATTCAACTTTTCGATTTACGTAATCATTGTAGCTTTACCTTACGCGTAAAATTATTCTGTTTCACTTATTAAATTCAGATTTTATTAATATATACTTTAAAAAAAATATATAAACAATTTATCAATTTAAAAAATTATTTTTTTTACATAAATTAAAAATATACTTTTATATAGTTTCAACATAAAATTAAATTATTATCAATTTGAATTGAACACCAATCAAAAGTCTTAACCACTTATTTTATCTTTTCTGGAAAATTTACTTTGGAGCTTAGATTATATTGTATGTGATAATATTGTAGATAGGATTAATACTTGATGCCTGATAATAATGATTATAGACAGTTATGTAATAAATTGTAAAGACACCAATATTTTTGATATTTTAAAATAAATATTTATTTAAACATTAGAATTATCCCAACCATTACATAACAGATGTATAAATTCAAACTTTCTTTAAATTTTTTTATTGGTAATGGGTCCCTAAAACATAATATTTATAATTTTTTCAGGTGTTGAGAACTTGGATTCTGGTGTTGGAATCTATGCCCCTGATGCTGAAGCTTACTCCGTGTTTTCTGATCTCTTCGACCCCATCATCGAGGACTACCACAATGGCTTTAAGAAATCCGACAAGCACCCACCTAAGAACTGGGGTGATGTTGAGACCCTTGGCAACCTGGACCCTGGCAGCGAATTCATTGTCTCCACCCGTGTCCGCTGTGGTCGTTCCTTGGAGGGCTACCCATTCAACCCTTGCCTGACAGAAGCCCAATACAAGGAGATGGAAGAAAAAGTTTCCTCAACCCTCTCTGGCCTTGAAGGTGAACTTAAGGGCACCTTCTTCCCCCTGACTGGCATGTCCAAGGAGACCCAGCAGCAGCTCATCGATGACCATTTCCTCTTCAAGGAGGGTGACCGTTTCCTCCAGGCTGCCAATGCGTGCCGCTTCTGGCCCTCTGGTCGTGGTATTTACCACAATGAGAACAAGACTTTCTTGGTTTGGTGCAATGAGGAGGACCATCTCCGCATCATCTCCATGCAGATGGGTGGTGACTTGAAGCAAGTCTACAAGAGGCTAGTGAACGCCGTCAACGACATTGAGAAGAGGATCCCCTTCTCCCACCATGACCGCCTTGGCTTCCTGACCTTCTGCCCCACCAACTTGGGAACCACCGTGCGTGCCTCTGTGCACATCAAGCTGCCCAAGCTGGCCGCTGACAAAGCCAAGCTGGAGGAAGTCGCTTCCAAATACCACTTGCAAGTACGCGGTACCCGCGGCGAGCACACCGAGGCCGAGGGTGGCGTCTACGACATCTCCAACAAGAGGCGCATGGGCCTCACCGAGTACGACGCGGTCAAGGAGATGTATGACGGCATCGCCGAGCTGATCAAAATTGAAAAATCCCTGTAAGCTTCGATCTCGCGCTATCAGTATTTTTTTTGTATTATTTATCGTTTTCACGTAAGTATTGATTGTATGTTGGCTGGGCTGCCGGGCGACACTAGTCAGCGGCGCCCCTACGGGCGTACGGGCACGCGGGCGGCCCTTTATACTGTTTTTCGTAAAAATATTTTCTATAAGGAAATGGAAAATAAAGACAGCTAGCGTTAAGACCATAATGTTTATTTATTTATACAACCCTTATTTATATTTAAATATTTACTTTTAAAATGTCGTTTAAAAACAATATTTACCGACAATGTGTGCGTTATGGTCAGTGATGACTCACAACTACATAAACTGTTCATAAGAGATCTATTACTAATAAAATAAATCTTTATAGTCACATGAGATGCGCTGTAATTTTTCAAGGTTATTTGCTAATTAAAAGGTACAAAGCTCTGTTGGTACAGCACCTACATTAGTGACTATAAATAGTTTTTCTTTATATCTATAGTTTTCGCACAAGGAAAACTATTGCTATTAAAGTGGTTTAAATATTTTTCAAACAGATTGCCTCTGAAAAACTAGTTCTTTTTTAGTTTCACGGTGTGTTAGCTTATAGCTGGGTAAGTTGAGAGAACCTAGGAACGTAGTGTTAAAGCACTCCGTTCCCATTAAGAGACTTCCGTTTCCCATTTTTCGCCGAATTCTAGAGGCGATGTGTGTTGACGTTTTTTTTCTTGTTAGCAAAACGAGGAAATGAAAATATGACATAATTCAACTTCTTGAGTGGGATTTGAAGCAACAACCGTCTCCTTTTTAGTCACACGCTGTGCCGACACATTATTTTAGATTTAATATATACTATTCTAGATTTTCTAAAGAAAATGCAACGTCTGTAATTTAATATTAATTTGTATGTTGACTGGAAACGCATTTACACACGGATTGTCATTACTAGGTGAATCTTGAATGTCGCCATATATACAGTACATTATGCAATACAACTTCTTGAGGTAGGCTCACTAGTAAATGTTTTGTTTTTTTTTCATTCTTTGTATAATAGCTTTTAATTAGCCACGAACATTTGCTAAGAGTGAGTTCGAAAGACTGGTCAATAATTTTTTCCAATATTTCCAAGGACTCGCATATAAGATGTCTTGTTTCTAATATCTTAATTATGTAGTTGCTTTTATATTTCGGTATTTTCCAATAAAAGCGACGATTGTTGTACAATGCGCAAAAGTTCAGAAATTAACTTCAACGCGGTCACGACAAGTCGACCGTACTGCACTGTACGAGTACATGAATATCTTGCAATAACAGTAATAATATCGGATATCGGAGTAATAAATCTTTTATACGATATCTTTTATACGGCAGCGAATGTTGGCCAGCACTATCTCGACACACTCAGGAGCTTCACGTCACGGAGATGAAGATGCTGAGGTGGATGTGCGGCG
>DWAN01005708.1:0-11020 GCA_018230445.1 Heliconius hewitsoni | reverse complement strand
ACTTGCATATCCATCATTTCTGTCATTCAGATCAAGAGAAACCTGGAATACGAAAACGTATGAATATTACGCAGACCTTAACCAGGTTTTAGAGATGGCAAGGATAACAACTTGAATCAGATAAAGCATTTCAGGTTTTATAGAAAATGTAAATATTTTTGTGTAATACTTGTCCTCTAAAAGTTAGGACCACAGATTGATATGTATCCAACTAGTGGGCCCATCAACAATTTTTTACGTTTCAACCTTACAGCTTTTAATACAGGGCCACATCCTGAAGGAAGTTCCAAACTTTCAGTGAAAGCCTGCATAGACCATTCAATCGGCACATCCCTCACTAAGCTCTTATGCGTGACGCTCAAAGTAGGGATAAAGGCTTTGTACTTGTGAATGGTTAAGAGAGGATTTAACATAAAATTATTTACCGTAACAGCAGACACACACTACTAATTTTATTTCGACCGATGCTTATATAATACCTTCTTTATTAATATTTTGAATTTTGTATATAAATATAACTCGCCAAATTTAAGCGCCTTTATAGATAATCTAGCTCTAGCTAATGGCTCTGTTTCAAGTCTAGATACGTGGACCGATATCACAGTCACAATAAAAATTAAGCAAGTCATCAAAAGAAGGGTTGATATGAATAGTTCGAATCGGGTTTGCAGCAAGATTGCCTCAAAATAATTGTCGTCTTAAGCGAGCCTACATTTTGGTTAATATTGTGGCGTTTTTTGGAAAAAGAATTTGGTAAGGAAGATCTGAATTGGGAGTGTAAATCTCGTCCAAATCAGACGGATCTGGTTCTGCCTATTCCATTCCTCCTATCAAGTATTACGTATAAGGGAAAAATGAAATATAATTATAATAAAATTATAACGGATCGTTATCTGTATTTTGAAGATGTACAAGAAAAAATTAAAATTTATTGGGCACCTTTATTAATGTAGTAAAATCACAAACAATGATTTTAAAAATAATGCCTGTTTGTCTCTGCGCTTGTTATCGCTTATCTCACAATTGACTTAACCAATTTAAACGTAAGTAAAAGTTTTATTTCAACCGAACCGTTTGACTTAACCGATTTTAACGTAAGTAAGTAAAACTTAAAGTACTTAGTTCGACAAATTCACTAATTGCTATAACAGTTATTTTATACAACTGTTTTACTAAATTGGATAAATATTTGGCTTTCCCTTTGCATGACGTTAAAACACACAGGGATTTCAAGATTTAGGATCGGGATCGGATTTTGGCGGGAAAAACTGCGCTTGCTGTGCGAGCGTACTTACCGTCTACCTAAATACCGTACCTATAGCTTAACATTTTTCTTTAAATACAACAAAGTTTATCAACAAAATCAAATAAATTCCCGAAAGACTTAAATTACTTAATGAGGTCGTTGTGGCGCAATGGCACAAGAGTGTGACTTTAAACACGACGGTTGTGGGTTCAGTTTCCACTCGGTGAAATGAATTATATTTTTTTAATATTTTGAGGTCAGTCGTAGCGTGGCGTGAGTACAAAGTATGACTATACACGCAACAGGTTGTGGGTTCGAAAACCAATCGAGGAAATGTTATATTTATATTAATTACCATTATCTTCGATTCTCTAGTGCCCCGCGTTGATTTCCGCCACTCAACACGCAATGTTTCTAGAATTCGGCGGAAAGTGGAGAACGGAGTGTTTTAACACTAGACTCCCTCTGCTCATGTGTGCCGAATACAGCGCGAAGCTGTTTTGATTTGATTTAATATTTTAATTTCGTCGCCTTTGTAACAAGACAAAGCGTGGCGTTGAGCTCCTCCACTCAATGCGCAGTACCTCAAAACTTGCGCGGAATGTGGGAAAGTCAATATTCTAGCACTAAATTCCCTCTGCATCCTCTGCTATATACGAGATATTAGAGATAGCGTCAAGCAGAAAAAAAAAGTAAAACTGTTTAAGTTAAGACGTAGTGGTCAATAAATCGTACTTTTAATATTAAACTGTATTATTTACTCAACTGGTCAACACTAATACATTAAGTCCGTGTGGTCATCTACAGATACATTACTAAGAAATTGATTTCATTCATTAATAAAAAAAAAATAATAATAGTTTTACAAAATTTTTTTTTTATGGATCTATTTGAATGAAGAAACAATTTTGGAATAACTGAAAAATAAATCAAATCAAATTTAAATTTAGTTATTAAAGAGTTATAAGAAATTGTCCTATGGTAATATAATCGAAATAAGCGAAAAACATCCACATCAACCGTCAGCGTCAATTTGACAAACGATTCTGCTTATATGTCAGGCGTCATATTTCCTCACAAAAAAATATGTAATAGTCGGGTGAAGTCAGATTTTATGTTTTTTTTGATCGAGTTCAAGTTCAAGTTTAATTAACTTTCGA
The DNA here is from genome assembly GCA_018230445.1 of Heliconius hewitsoni. Classification (NCBI taxonomy): domain Eukaryota; kingdom Metazoa; phylum Arthropoda; class Insecta; order Lepidoptera; family Nymphalidae; genus Heliconius; species Heliconius hewitsoni. Next base: position 8,614 of record DWAN01005708.1, on the reverse strand, counting down.
ATTTAGTTTAGACACAAATATGGGACTTCTTATTGGAATAATTAAGAAGATATTGAAATTAATTTTAGCTTTTGCTATTTTTGTTTCGATAATTCTCCTTATTCCGAATTTGCCACCTTATACCAAGTTTACGAGTATTGAGTACGTTTTGAACTTGAGGTTACCTATGTTAATTACCGTTATTCGAGTCACGCTTAATGTTTAATTTATTACAGAATCGAGCCAACTCAACAATTGGTTGGTCCTTTAGCCCCCAATAATGTTCTAAATAGTCCTGAACGCTTGTATGAGGATAAATTACTGGGACCAGAAGCTTTTCAAATATGGAACGGTGAAGTATATACGGGACTTGCGACCGGCGAAGTGGTAAAAGTATCGCCAGGTGGACATGTGACTTTTGTCACTAAAATTGGCCAACCTTGCTGTAGGTTTCATAAATATATATTATTTTAAATATTCAGTATTACTTTTAGCTATAGATAAAATAATTAAACATATTTTTTTGTATTCAAATTCCTATTTTTTTGTAGATAGTTTTCGTGACAATTTCATACTAATTATCAATTAATTATATTCTTGGTGGTTTCTTTTTAGCTGGCCTTGTTCAGGAACATATATGTGGACGACCATTAGGTTTTGTCATTGATGAAGTAAATAAATTAATGTATATTGCTGATGCTTACCATGGAATATGGAAAGTCAATTTAGTAACAGATAAAAAGCAATTACTAGTATCACCACGAGTTCCAATAGAAGGGAGAGTTCCAAAGCTTTTTAATTCAGTAGCTTTAGACAAAAATGGGAATTTGTTTTGGACGGACTCTTCTTCTGATTTCTCTTTGAGAGATGGAGTTTTATCATTTATGACGGATCCAAGTGGCAGGTTTGTTAATTAAATAATAATGAGATACTACTGTCTATTTTTTGATTTAATTTTAGCTTCACATATCAAGGTGGATAGAACTTACTGTTTCAACACTGTAATCCCAATTTTCCACAAAAATAAACATAAGATACTGCATAGTAAGTAGCAAAATGCAACCCTACACTTTGTCTTTATATCATAGTAAAGAAATTACAATATTTTTTCCCCTGAATAGGAATAGAACTCACAACTAATTATATTCAGACACTATACCACTACTATCTTAATATTAGAAAAATAATTAATGTTTATATCTAACAGACTATTACAATATAATGCTGCTAAAAATGAGAGTAAAGTATTGGTTGACAACTTATGGTTTCCAAATGGGCTTGCCGTTTCCCATGACAATCAATTTATTGTTGTGGCTGAAAGTTCTAGGTTAAGACTTGTAAAGTATTATATTGATGGACCTAAAAAAGGAGACTTTGAAGTATTTGCAGCTGGATTACCAGGCAAGTTTTTTTTTACTTTTGTATATTTTTTTAGCTACACTTGCACATAGAGAAGGCATGACATTTACAATTTAATAAAACTCATTATTTTACTTTATTTAATCTGAATAACATTGTTATATTAATTACAAAGATAAATAACTTGTCACATATGATATTATTATCTTTTAATGACTTTTTCATGTCTATTTCAAAAAACAATTAAACCATTATAAATTAATGTTGTTGTTGTTAACGGTACACAGTAACTAATATATTCTTTTTATCATGTCAATACTCATGCAAACATTAAGGTAATTAAATGCCTTGAATGTCTAATAGATGTTTTCATATTCAATATACATATATTAACAAAGTAATCAATATAAATTGAGGTTTTTTAAGCCACTTTAATTTTTACACTGTGTACACAATCAAATTTTATAGTGTGTTAATTTATTTTATTACTTTGACCGGTATAGTATAAATATTTATTAATTAAAGTTACATTGTACTTTATTATAATAATTATGTATTTTTAAAATAAACACATCTATGTTAACTTAACATATTTTTTATATGATATAAATTTGTATGATTATTTATATGATACAGCTGTAGAGCATGGTCTGTCAAATAATTTTTTTATCATATAAACTTGCAATAGTCCAACACACACCATGAAGACTATCTGAAAAGTGGACCAGAAGTCCACTATAAATGTGTCTTCTATTGCTGAATAGCTATCCCGCGATTTAGTTGCACTATATCTATCTAGCATATGGCGAGCGCGAACCACATAATTTAACGTACGCATCAGAGAATCTATAATTTTGGTTACTTCAATAGCATATGTCGTACCACCTTCGTCTGTACCGATCCATTCTAATATTTCCTCCTCGGGCTCCTCTTGTTCTTCGCCGTCTACAACACTGACGTGTGCATCACTCTCTTCAACTTCTGGTTTTCCTTTATCATCTATGACCACATACACAAAAACTAGTTTGGAATTCATTAAACTGTGCGTATTGTCCAAACAAAATACGTAATCCCCGTCGTGTTCCAAGTCCATAATTATTGAATTCTGTGAGTGCTTGAAATCTGATAGGAGTTTTATTCCTTTCGGATCGATGACTTCGACTGATATATCCAAGTCACCGTGTTGACCGTCCAGCACTTGGTAGTAAAGCTCCATCATTTGGCCGGCCTTCCCCTTTTCAAAGAAACATGTCCTTGTTCCGGCTTCTACTCTGAAATTCACATCAGTCTCGTAGATCTGGTTGGCGGCTGCTATGTCACAAATAGTGAAAATTGATAGTAAACTTATAAATAGATACATTTTGATTGCTATAGCTAAAGCCAGTGTTAGCATATGGATGAAATGATCTACTTCATAAAATGAAATTCTTGACTGTTTGCACAGATGTTAAGTGTTTCCGTTTTATAATATGAGCTATAATTAAGTGAAAGTCGGGTTTAAATTTCAGTGACATAGATATGTCTATATTAAAAAAAAATGACAATGCATTTTTATTATATTTTTGTTGGTTATTGTTACTTATTATAATATAAAAAAAACAACTTCAATGCCTAAAACAATGCCTTACATTAAACATATGTAGTTAAAAAAAAAATCCAGTACTTGGGTATAAACATTAAATAAATAATTAGATTGTGATTATTGATATTGGCAAATTTTTGCAGGCTTTCCTGACAATGTACGTCCTCTGCCTGACGGTTCCGGAATATTGGTGGCTCTTTACAACGCGTTCATCGACGGCCACCCAATCCTTGTCAAGTCAATGGCCACCGCGCCTTTGGCAAGAAAATTTTTGACACGATTTCTTCGTCTCATTGAAATTCCATTCGAATTTCTCAATAGCCAAGTCCCACACCATATTTTCCAAGAAATTATACATTACGTAAGTTTTAAAGAAATTAAATAATATGAGCGTGTTTGTGCATTTTTTTTATATTAAACACGTAATTATTTTTAGATTGGCAGTTTTGGCAGTTTTTCTAAGTTATCTCCTGGAACATCAGGGTTGGTTCAATTAGACTGGGATGGAAATATCGTCGCTGCGTACTATAATACTGATAATAAGCTCCATAGTATTAGCGATGCTATTATATTTAATGATAAACTATATTTGGGAGCACCACACAAGCAAAATTTTATTGGAGCTGTACCAGCACCATCATTATTAAGAAAAGCCTTTTCTGTGAAACAATCGCCAGTAAAAGAACAACCAAAGGTAAACGTGCCTAATCAAAATAAACCTAAAATAGAAGAGAAAAAAGATGTACCCAAAGCAGCTAAGCCTGTGGAAAAGAAGGATCAGCCTAAACAAAAGCCTCAAGAAGTAAAAAGGCAAGTTCACGTGGAAAAACAACCTGAAAAAATAAAAAATCAAGCACCAGCAAAACAAAATGCTGTCCCCAAAGATACACCAAAGGCTGACTCTAAGGAAGCTGAAATCAAGACAAATCAAATACCCAAAACAGCTGATATAAAATCCAAAAATGTAGAAAAAGAAGCCCAAAAGGTTAAAGAACCAATAGTAAATGCAAAATCTGTTCCGAAAGAATCTGAAACAAAACCTAAAGTTCAGCCCAAGTTACAAGACAAGCCTAAAGAAGTACCAAAAAAAGTAGGGACCAAAACTAAAGAAGAACCTAAAAAACCAGAAATCAAACCTAATGTACAAGAGAAATCTAAAAAATCAGAGGCACCTAGGGCGCAAGAAAAAGTTAAAGAACAACCAAAAATAAAAGAAACATCAAAACAAGCTGAAGTCAAACCGAAAGTTCAAGAAAACCCTAAAGAAACACTAAAATCAAATGCCAAACCAGCAGATAAAAAAATCAATGAAACACCAAAACCGGCGTCTAAAGAAACAGAACCAAAAATTAAGTCTAAAGAGGCTGACGTGAAACCAAAAATATCTAAAGAAACCGTAAAACCACAAAATACAAAGGACGACAAGAAAAACAAAGATGGTTCTAAAAACTTTGAAAAAGCCGACAAACCGATACCTGTAGAAGAAATTATACCATCAGATACGGCAAAGCCAAATAAGGAAAAGTTGAAAGTAATAAAAAAGAATGGCCCTCAAGAAATACCCAATCCTCATGTTTAAATGGTTGTGCTTGAATTAGTTTTAAATTATTTATTTACATGGGCATATAATATATTATTGATTCACAATTTACATTGGACATCAACGGGGGACTGTTGTGATGCCCGTCCCAGTAGTTTTACAAACTAAATATTAAATATATTTTGATTGATTTGATTTAATTTTGATCTGATTTGATTTAAACTCATTACGCAAAAAGATATGTTAAGGCTGTTACATTACACTTTGTTATTTAAAAATTAAAAAATTTTTAGTCCCGACTCGAAAAATTGTTCATATTGAAACTAATTAAGAGTTGCGTTGTCTACATTATCAAATAAGCGATATGAAAATTTTCATTTCGTACATTAAAGGTTAACTCGCTTCGATAGGAGGATCATCACTTCTCTTAGTAAAATATATCTAGATATGCCCATTTTTATATATTTAAAATATATTTTATTTATACAATATTAGATTAATATTCTTAATGTGTCTTCGGCTAAGGGTACATCTCATTAGATAGTTTATTAAGTTTGCATTCCCCTAAATACATTCCTTTATATTATTTGGATTTTTTGAAGTTCGTGTTTAGAATTTTTTTTTTGGTCTAAATTGTATTAAGTCGATCTCAAAATTGGTGGTATATTTTTAATTTTTTCTATATATATATATATATATAAAAATCATTGCAATTATAGTGGTTATTGTTTATAGAGATTTTTCTATATTTCTTTTATTTATAAAAAAGTTACTCATATTTTAACTTTAGTTTTAAAAAACATTTTTTTTACACTGTTACCATATTTTGATTCAAGTGAAATAATATATTATATAAATAATCTTTATCCATTCGTGTTTGTAACCTCAGGTTGTATACATAGATTTTATATTTATCTACTAAATAGTATAATTTATGTTGTTAACAAATATTTTAGAATCACAAAATGTTTTTTAGTAGCAATAACTTTTATAATAAAGCATTTATTTTTTATTAAATTTGTCGTTTTATTACTCACTTGAGTTATCACAATGTAACCTTATTAAATAAATCATTACAACTTTATTTCATATTAAAGACCTTAAAAAATCAATGACCTGAGGTCGTCTTGATACAGCGGCACATTGTGTACCATTCAACGCCACGATTGTGGGTTCGATTTCCACTCGTAGAGATTATATTATTTTCATTTCCTTAGCAACAAAACAAAGCGCGGTGTTGAATTCCGTCACACACATGCATTTTCTTCGAAAACAGCGGTGTATGGGGAATGGAATATCCTCACACTAGTTGCCACCTGCCTACGCTGCTGTATGTGGGGTACAGTACAACGTGAAGCTGAAGAGAACGAGATGAGTGATTGCGAGAATAGAGCGTTTTCTATCTTTATGCCTAACTAGCGGACCACTCGCGGCTTTGCCCACATACCACTTAAAATTCATTCATTGTGCTGAATTTGCATTATATCATTTTTCATAATTCTGAAAAAATGGAAGCACTACGTGGCTGCTTGAGAGGAGGAAGCACTTATTTAATAGCACTCCAGAGGAATGTAGCTTTCATGTAAAAAAGTAAATGCGACCAGCAGTTCCAGATATTGGCGTATAAGCAAACAAACTCTACCGCTTTCTTATATTAGTATAGATTACGAGAAATCGTGCGTCGGATTGTGGAAATTTAGTGTCACCCCATGCCCTACTAAAGCGAGGTATTTTAGATAATTTTTATATAATCATTCCCTGGAATTAAAATGGGACTCAGTATTATTACATTTAGTCAGTCGTCCTTCCATTATATTTAAAAAGAAAACGTATAAAATTTTGTTTAGGCCAGTCGTGGCGCAGCGGCACGAGGTGTGACTGTAAAACCGGTTGTGGGTTCGATCCCCACTCGAGGAGATGAAATATTTACTTAAATATATATTTCCATTTCTTCGCTCTGGTGTCGAGGTTAAGCGCGGCATTGAGTTACCACTGCCACTCAATCCGCAATGCCTCCAGATTTCGACAAAAAGAGGGGAACAGAGTATCTTAACACTAGGTTCCTTCTGCCTACCCTGCTGTAAGCGGGATACAGTGTGAAGCTGATTTGATTTGTATAAAATTTTGAACGAAGCTGGATTTGAACCCGCGGTTCTTTGGAAACCGTGCAAGAACGTATGGCTTAGTTGGTCAGAGCGCTTCCGCGGGTTCAAATCCCGCTATGTTCAAATTTTGTTATGAAGTATTTTTCTTTCCTAAGTGTAAAGTGTGAAGAATAACACTTTAAAAATGTTAAAAAAAATCCCTCCATTATATCACAATGGCATCTACAAAGTATTGCCACCAGCGTTGTCAGAAGTCCCGATTTTGGCGGCACATCCCGATTCTTAGCACAAAAATTGAAAGTCCCGATCTGGACAGGTATAGTCCCGCTTTTCATGGATATTTCCACGTACTGTGAGAAATATTTCTGTATTACTTTAAGATTTTGATTAGTTACTAATTATTTCATAGAAATATCAATAAGTGTTTTCGTAAGTTATGTATGATTATTCTGAAGAATTAACTGCTTTACATATGGTAAACCAAAAACATAAAGTAATATAATAAGTATAGTGCCGTTTTTACTTCAAAAAACGTCCTATTTTTCCATCGGCATTGAAAACTTTATTTAAAATTCAAATAAATAGATAAAGTAAATAGATAAAATAAATTAAATCTTCATTACTTAACATTTTTCGTCCCGTATTTGACGAAAGAATCCCACTTTTTTATTTAAAAAAAATCAAAAACCCCGGTTTTCACCGAAAGAAAATCTGGCAACACCGATTGCCACCCTGCACTTTCGAATGCTTGACGCCTAGGACTTGACGGACGAGAACTTTGCTTTGAAATTTATTCGTAGTCTTATTTTTTCTATAAAATGAAACATTATATTATTTGCTTGTTAATTTACATTTATTAGATTTATTACAATTAATCTTAAATAAAAACAAGCACAATAAGCTGTTATGTTTTAAATTCAATGGAATGTGTAATAAAGAAAACAAAAACCTCAAGTGATAACGCTAGCAACTTAAAACTAGACATACATCTACATGAACTCTACTGGTTTTTTTGGAACAACTGTTAAAAATCCATTACAATTTATTAATATCAACACTGTGATGATGTCTTATACTAATTAATATACCTATTAAAAATATTTTTAATTTTATTTTATAAATAAGAATCGTCTAATTTAATAATATTTTTATTTATGAGTGGATTTTTTCTTACCAAGCTATAAGTGTTGTAAGTGACGTCTAAATTTAATTATTGATTTAGCTTCACGCTATTTCCCGCATACAGCACGGTAAGCAGAGGGAATCTAGTGTAAACACACTCCGTTCCCCACGCACCGTCCAATTTTCGAGATATTGTGTGTTGATTGGGGGAACTTAACGCCGCGTTTTATCTTATTACCAGAGTGAAGAAATGAATAACGAATTGATTTGTATCCAAAACTGTACCCACTCTGAATACATAATATTCACTAATGTACACTAGCAAGCAGGAAACTAATGGCGTCCACCCTTGTTTAGACACATTAGAATTAGAATAAACAATTTGGATTACTCTTAATCAAAACATTGCATATTAACTACAATAATATCCACTTTGACATGATTTGACATAATATCCTAACAACAGAAATCAGTTCAAATATTTTTCCAAAAATTTAAATTTTTCATCGATTTTTTATTATCTTTTTACACATGATATATTAAAACTAGATTTGTCATACATTCATAAAATGTTCGTTCAATTTGAATCGCACTATGAAAGCTCTATTTATTTATTTACACCAATTTCTAAGTTACAGGAAAATTAATAAACAGGAAAACCGACAAGAGATGGAGTGAATTAATAATAAGACTAAAAAACACGAACAGATGGTTATTTCTTACGTTAAAAATCTAATCAAAATTAAATCAGTTTCATGCTGTATCCCGTACACAGTAGGGTAGGTATTGGGAACCTAGTGTTAAGACACCCCGTTCCCCACTATCCCCCGAACTCTGGAGGCATTGCGTGTTGAGTGACGGAACTCAACACAGACACCAGAGCGAAGAAATAAAAATATAAATTTAAATAAATATTTTATTTCCTCG
>DWAN01005707.1:0-11021 GCA_018230445.1 Heliconius hewitsoni | reverse complement strand
CTCTGACTACCCCGCTAGGGATAAAGCGTGAAGTTAAGTTAAGTAAGTTAAGTTATATATATAATTTATAATATTTATGAGTAAAGACTATGGTAAGAGTTAAATTTTAATTAATTTAAATCAGCCTCGCGCTGTATCCCGCACACAGCAGAGGGAACCTAGTGTTAAGACACTCCGTTCCCCATGGTAAGAGTTTTTATTCATAATTTAAAATTTCAAGTTGAATCAGACAAAGTGTAGAAATTAGCTTTGTTGCGGTAAAATAAAAATTACTTTAATAAATCTACCAAAGTAAAATTTTGTATTAAGCAACTTATAGAAGAATACTTAAATAAACAAAATTTTTAATTACATCGTAAAATTTTAATTTCCTATCGTGAGCAGCGGGTTGTTGTGCTCACTCCAATTAATTTTATGCTTTAATTAAACCATCGACGATATAACTTACACCTATTTTATTTGCTTTTACTTGCCACATTCATTAAAGAAATTGAAGAAATAAATAAAAAATATGCCTCATATATTAAGTTTTTTTTACAGCTTTCAGCTGTAGGCAGAGAGAACCGTGTTAAGATACTCCGTTCTTCACTCTCCGCTGAATTTTCGAGAAATTGCGTGTTCAGTGGCGAAACTCAATGCCGGGCTTTTCTAATTGTTTAATAGCCAAGAAACAAAACAACAAAAATTACACTGTACTGTTACCGCTAACATAATATTTGAATAATTTATTGATGAGTACAATTTTATATTTTTCCTTTCATATTTTTCGTACAATGGATATTCTAAATGAACTGAAACGGTGAAGATATCCATTTGTTCCTAAAAACGTCACTTTGGAAACGAAGAACAATTAACTCTACAATGTCTTGTCATTTCAACGTCAGATTCGTTGAAATCTCACACTAAAACGGGAGATTACGTTTAATCTAAAGTGCCTTTTGCTCTGTGTTTTACTTTAAACGGACGTGCTCATGTTATTTAAACGTGCTCCTTCATTAATTATACTTGGTAGGTATATAAAGGTTGTGAAACAGGGGCACAAGCGTGCGACTGTAAACACGACAGGTTGTGGGTTCGATTTTCATTCGAGTTCCTTTCTCTGATAACGTGGCAAAGGGCAGTGTTGAGTTCTACCACTTTATATTCAATGCCTTAAAAATGTCTAAATAGGAAAGGACTTTTTTAACACTACACCCTAAAGCTAAAAAGAAATATGATATATAAAAATCCTTGTTTTTTTTAGGCCAGAAAGTGATTGTAAATGTGACAGATTGTAGGTTCGATTCCCAGTCGAGGAAATGAAATATTTAACATTTTCATTTCTTCTTTCTGGTGCAAAGGCAATGCCTCCAGAATTCAGCGAAAAGTGGGGAGCGGAGTGTCTTAACAGTAGCCTCCCTCTGCCTACACTATCTAACATAATATAACCTAACATAATATAAATTATAAAAAATGACATTATAAAAATAATTACGTAAAATAAAAACTTTTGCAATAAAACATACTTTTACAAATTATATAACAATTTCCAAACAAGTCAGCAAAATCGATTGATATTTAAAATCCAAACATTATTGGCTATAAATCAGATAATCTTTCAACGAAATTCCTATCCAAATGCTTTCTATATGACCTATTTTAAAAGCCTACTTTTATGAAAGGGTTTTGCATTTGGAACGCTGACGCTCAGAAATACTAGACTTATGGATTTTGGGCTTTTCACTAAAAATACTGTTTAGTTACTTTTTAGACCGTCGTGGTGCAGAGGCACAAGCGTGCGACTGTAATCGAGACGGTAGTGGGGTCGATGCCCATTTAACGTTGAGGTACGCCGCTCAAAACACAATGCCTCAAGAATTTGGCAGAAAGTAGAAACGGAAGTGTATTGGGATCGGAGTGCCCTAGTACTAGGTTCCCAGGTTCCCCCTATCTACCTTCCACAGAATACAGCGAGAAGCTAAAACAAAGTAACTTTGTAACAACATTTCGTACAAAAACAAACAAAAGAGTTTCTAGATAATTTGTTTTGCGAGTAAATTGAACGTGATTTGTAGATTATTTAACTGGAAAATTGAGTTTAACTTGTTTAAGAAATTTACGCTCTTTAAATATCTACATTTCTTGCGACTTTTCTTTGTTAAAAACTGTATTATCAAACCAACGGAATAGCTTTAAGAGTAGTTCAGAAGTTGTTGAGTCACATTTTATAAACTAATTAAAGTTACGTTTTCGTATTCACCTGACGCTGAGGTTAAGTTAGATCAGATCTTAGATAGGCATAAACTGTAGCTTTTTACTGAAAATATCTGTTTAGTATTTATACAAATTTTTATACAACTTTTTAAGGAAATATTGTTTTAACCCAAATATATATTTCCTTATAAAATTAAACAATTATTATTTTACGTTCAATATAGCTTAAACGTTTGTCCTGGAATTATTTCTTGAATTATATTCAAGAGAAATTCAAGAGTCTTGAGTAGATAAATAAATATACTTATTGATTGGAACATAAAAGATACATATAAAAGAATGACTTCATTAACTTCGCTAAAAATTATAATATCTATACAATATCGTTAAAATTTTGCTGACACCAAACGACCAAGCGTCGCCAGTGGAACCAGAATGGTCACACTCTTCGTCAAGTTCCTAACCATATACTGAAGCAGGGAATGGATTGGAATCATCGGTGGTGCGCTCAGTTTTAGACGAGGCAAAAAAGACTAGGAATACATGAAGCTCAAGATCGCCCCAAATGGCGAATCTCTGTGGAGTGATGTGAGGTATCTCCCCAGATTGGGAACAGGAGTATAAGTCAAGTAAATCGTCATTTATATTTTATGCTAGTGTCTACATGTTTTTCAACATCAAAATATTAGTATAATTTAGAAAAATATGAATGATTACTTGAGATTTAAATAAATACTTAGACGTACATATGCATGTGTTTATGACCATAAAATCAAATGCAGGATCAGAAGTTCCCTTTAAGTGTAGAAAATTAATAAATGTTTCTTTTCAAATTCAAAGTGTATGAAAAGAAAAAAAAATATATATAATATTACATATTAAGATAAGTAAACATCAAAACAGATAATATTAAGCGTAGATATAAAACATATTAATAAAAAATTGGCAGTTTTAAAAGCAATTTCATTAAAACTTGCCAGTATCCGGCTCTCGGCATAGATGCAGGTTATCTACTTAATGGTATGACGGAGTTGCGAAACCGCGAACTGCTATCGAGTTCAAGTAATATTTGCATGAAATATTTTTATTATATAAGCTTTTTTTTCAGCAGGGTGTGAAAAGAAAAACTTGTGATTTTCGATTTCCGCATCTGAAACGAGGCTTTGCTTGTTGATTGACGGAACTCAACGCCGCTCTTTTTCTTAATAGAATGGGGAAATTAGAATAAACACTGCCAAGAGCGGATATTGAACCAATTACCATTTCTTTTAAAGTCAGATACTTCATGCGCCATCATTTCTGTTTATACCATACCTGTTATTTTACTCCAATCGCACCAATATCTAGAAAAAAACAAAAGTTAAAATTAGAAACTAATTAGATAAACAAATAAAAAACAATTGCCGCCAAAATGAGAAAATTGAACGGGAAAATTTAAGCCGATTATGCTGATTCGTATGTTGCTTCCTAAGAAAGCTCACATAATTATAATAAATTATAATATAAAGAATTATACATTTTTCTTTTAATTTGATAAGTTATTATTAATGTTATATTCATGGATAGACAATGTTTTTTGTAAATTCACAACTTTTTTCATTTCTTTTATACTTCCATTTCTTCGCTCTGGTCGACACCACCAGCAGGACAAGCGCGGCGTTGAGTTCTGCCACTCAACGCGCAATACTTCCAGAATTCGGCAGAAAGTGGGGAACGGAGTGTCTTAACACTAGATTCCCTCTGCATACCCTGCTATGTGCGGGATACAGCGTGAAGCTGATTTTATTTGATTTTTACAATTGTTTTCAGAACTTCGTAGAGCAGTACAACATTTGTGCCTGTTAGTTGCCTTATTTTTATTTAATAAGTTTTAAATTTAACATTCCCCATATATATGGGGTATATACCGTGGGATAGGCAGAAAGAAGAAAACAATAAGTTAATCTGTTCCCCGCTTTCGGGTCATTACGTCATGTTGGTGGAATTGGAAAAGCTTGACAGAACGTTATTGTTGAAAGAATATTTATATATTGAAAATATTTTAATAACTTTATTGGATCCCACGATGTCGCCAATAAGCTAATAACTAATAAAATTTACTATAAAAGAAAAAGCATAAAGCAAAATATCATCTCAAATTTAAGTTCCATAACGAAAGAGTTCTTTATCTCGTAAAAATAGACGTAAAAATCAATGTAGAAACCGACCGAGCGTAATTTTTTATTTCCTCGAACGCTATCGGATCATTTTATATTCAGGCCAGGGAGAGATAAGAGATGATATTTACAGCCCCACACAAAGCATTCAGCAATGAGGGAATTCATTCTTTGTTGTAAGGAATGGCAGGTGAATTGAAATGAACATTTCGAACAAATACTTTTTTTGCCGGTATACTTTTACACTAACATTGCGAAGACGTATATAAGAAGATTGTTTCTCGCGTAGGTGGTGGAATTGAATTTGAAGTCAGTAGTGGCGTAATGTAAACGCGGCAGGTTGTGGGTTGGATTCCCACTCGAGGAAATTAAATCAGCTCGCAATTCCTCCAGATCTCTGTAGGGCATTGCGAGAGGTCTGTTTGTGGCGATAAAGCTATAAAAAGAGTACGCTTTTATAATCTAAAAGTTAACAGTTTTTGTTTTGGATGGTTTTTTTCACAGGGATAAAAAATGCACATATACGTTGTATAAAATACACAAAATGTAGTTATTTAACGAGTTTGATTAAATTTTTACAATTTTATTTTGTTATCAAGATTAAAAGTTTAAATAACATCCATGTATTGTTGGTTGTATTGCTGGAAAAAACCTAAGGAAATTTTCTCGCTTTAAGCTTTAGTTCTCTTAACTTTTACACTACAAGGTTGAACCTAGTAAGGTGAGGCGTAGAACGTGGTTTTCACATTCTCTACAAGCACTTGTGAAATTGCAGGAATTTTTCCATTAAAGCCTGACGATCCAACTTTTACCGTCAAACCTTATTATTCGCTAACCCTTATCCTGTAGGTGACATGAGACGTTTTGTTTATTTAATATGGAAACTACAGTGAATCTTATCCGCTTATTTTTCTCGTTTGGATTGTTGTATTTACATGTTTTCAATAAATTTTATATTATATTACAATAATTACTGAGTCTAGTCAGTCGCGGCGAATTAAAAACAACAGGTTGTTGGTTCAATAATAAAATATTTAATATTATCATTTTCTTCGCTATGGTTACGAGGCGAAACGCTGGGTTGAGTTCTGCAACTCCTTACGCAACACCTCCAGAATTCAGCGAGAAAAGGGTAGCGGAGTGTCTTAACGCTAGGCTCCTTCTGTATACACGCGGGATACTCGTGAAACTAACAAATATTTATAGCAATATGCTGTAAGCTCTAATATGCTTCTTAGAATATTATTTTTTTGGAATTCATGATTATTCTTGTATAAAAGCTACTATAAGTATATATACGGGTAGTATGATTTTTTACAGAAATAAATACTAGAATAAAGTCAGGTACAGGACCACATTACTCTCGTACAGACTCATACATTTAGAACGTAGAGCGGCCACCGGCCATGCTAGCTGTACCCGGAACAATTTGTTGCGGTCATTTCAATTACTGGATATCAATTAACTCTCCCTATAAAACAATCAGTTAGATAGCTAGTTTATCTTTCTCTAATGATGTAAGATTTAGTGCTTTGAACGTTTCGAACGTTTTTATAAGGTACGTAAAATATATAGTTGTTAATATATAACATTAAAATATATTAAGGTTTTTTTGTATGTTATTGTGAGTCGTTACAACATGATATTTCAATATTTTTCTTAAAACAATAATTTTATCTATGATTAGATATTAAGAGGTATTAAGAACTTAGTGGTTGAACACTCCGTATTCATTAAGACACTTTTGTTACCCACACTTTTGTTTGGCGGAACTTAACGCCGCTCTTCGCCTCCACACTAGAGTGAAGGTATGATCATATAAATTTAAATAAATATTTTATTTCGTCGAGTGGGAATGAAGCCGCAACCAGACGATTTTATAGTCACACCTTGTGCCCCTGCGCCACGAATGGCCTCTTAAAAGTTTCAACACAAATTAATTAGAATGAAACCCACCACCACTAAGCTATTACCGTCTAAAGGCTACAATTAGCTCCAGTAAGTAGTAGTAGGTCCGTGCTATATTAAACAGGGTAAAGGCGAACGGCTCGAAGCAACGGGTGGATTATCAATATGTCACAGTGGAAAAGCAATTTATTGCGGTTACGTTATGTTTTGGTTACAGACGGTTGGGCGGACACGCTTGTCCCTTACTCTTTTATTTTATTGTATTTTATTTAAAAAAGCTATTTCATTTCATAGACAATTATTTTTTGTATAAAAATGTTATGTAGAATATTTTTTCAAGAAAACGTATAATAATACAACGTTTAGCTTCTTAAACGTTTTTTTTTTAAAATACTCTCCTAAGTGTGGAGTTATTCCGCATTTTAAAAATCTTAAAAATTGATTATCTATACAATACATAACATTATTGATTATAAGAAATATCATGTAACAGCTTAGCAGGACATCTAGCGGCGTGGATTTTTATTCGTGGAAATAATATTTTTTTATTAATAATTTATTTATTATAAGTAGGTATGACATTCAAAATCTTATGTATTATTTATTTTTTTCTTAAATTATTAAGGATTTTTAAAAGGTTAACGCAATTTCACAGATCAAGGTGTTTGATAGCTTCTTTTTCTAATGATGTCTCTCTCTTGGATGATGATGTGATCAGCCTGGATCTAATATAAGTAATTACCTAGAGTTGATCAATTATTATTATTAATTATTTGCACTGGATGTACTCTTTTAGTAAAAAGAGTACTAACATAAAAGGGCGAAGTAAACGTAATAAAAAGGGATTATTACCATAAATTATTATAAAAATAAATTGATTGGTGATTGGAAAAACAGCGATGCTTGAGAGTCAAAACTGTAATGTTCAATTGTTGTAAATATTTTTATTATTAATATATATTTTTTAATCTATTATTAAAACAAAAAGCTATTTGAACAGCAAAACTATTTGGTAAGTCTGCTCTTGAAATATTTTCACAGCTGAAATTCTGAGTGTATTTTCTATTATGTATGAATTTAAGTGTAATGCAGAATATATTAAGCTAATTTAGTATTTCTTGCATTAACAGTCTTGTGGCAATAACGAATGTATGACTAATTGTTAATGTAATCACATGTTTCACAGCCAGCTGCTGTCGACGCACCAAAGCTATGGTGGGTAGTATAAAGCAACCAATTATTTCTGGAAGTAATGTTTACTTCGTATTCATCTACATTTAATATTTATTTTATAAACTAATGCGAAGTAAAAGTTAAGTAGCGTAAAGTACAAGCCAGTCGTGGCGCAGGTGCACAACAGTGTCATTGTACACGACAGGAGACAGGTTGTACATTCAATTCCCATTCAATTTTCATATCTTCACGCTGGTCTCGAGTGACGCGGCGTCAAATCTCTCCACTCAATACGCAATGATTCCAGAATTACGCGGAAAATGGAAAACGGAAGGGTCTTAACACAAAGTCGTCATATCCCCTCTGTCTATCCTGCGCGGAACGTGGAGCTTAAAAAATGTGAATTACAAAAATATGTATTAAAGTTTTGTGCTATTTTATTAACATACGAAATGGTGTTGATCACAACTTTGTAAGTCAAATTTCGAATTTAAAGTTAAATTAATGTGCTCGTAAAAGACCAGTCTTGGTTGAACTATTTTATTTGCCAGCTAAACCACGCTTGAAATGTAATTTTAAGCTGTCTACATATTAGAGTTTAAATTAACGCTCTTACCAGTACAATAAACTCAATGTTAAATATATTTTTCAGGAAACTACGTTATTTTAATTCTAATTAATAAATATATTAATTTCTAACAACAAGTACACTTGTTATTTTAACTAATCTTATGTAATTATTTCACATTATATTGGTTATAATAATAAAAAAAATATAAATCCGCTTCACGCCGTATCCCTCACACATCAGAGGGAATGTAGTGTTTTTTTTTGTTTTTTATTTTTTATTTTAACTAAAGACTACAGACACGTGTTCCAGACCTTTTTTGAACTTTTTCATTATTATCAGGTAATCAACAGTATTTATTTGCTACTTAAACTAGGCTTATAACTACAGATAATTATCTAGATATTTAATTCCTAAGAAAGTCCAGGTATTTTTAGACTGCCTTTTTGTAAACTTATATAAACTATATTTATGTTTTTTATTCTAAGTGACTATCGGAGGATGGAACCTAGTGTTAAGGCACTCCTTTGGTCATTTTCCGCCGAATTCTTAAGGCATTGTGTGTTAGTGACGAAACTCAAAGCCGCTCTTAATAAATAATTTTGTAAGTATTAATTTATGAAATATAAAAAATAAATAGTTTTATTTAAATTTATTTTAGCGACCGATAATATAGAATAGCAACCATTTTATTATAAGATTTTTGTTGTCAAAGACCCAAAACAATCACAAATTAAACTCAACTTACAAAGCTTCACAAAATTATATCTTATATTTATGGTCTGGGAGCCAACGATGCTAAATCGGGTTTTACTCGAGAATCATAGACACCTATTAAAAATTGCGAAGCTTAGATGATAAATTATTTTTACTAATACGGGCGGCCATCTACTTTTGCTTGAGTGAGTGAGTTGAGTGCTTTTATCAGCACCACTTTAAATGAAACCACAGTTGTAACTACTCTACAGCTCTACAGCTAAGCCTCATACAATATTTTCAAAAATGTAAAAGTGATTTTTTCAAACAAAGTAAATAATAAAATTGTCGTTGTAAAATAAAACACCATTTGTCAAGAACGACGCACGCAGGCATAAACCTATTCCAAAATCGAGACGTAGGTATTGGCGGCAAAGTTCAAAGTTGTTTAACCTTTAGTAGTATTTTTGTAGTAGTATGTGTTTATGTTATTGGTATCTATGTGTAACTGCGTGACAGGAAATACAGGTATGGATAAACATCGTGAAATGAAAAAAAAATCCTACGTCTAAACTGTTGAGGTATCCTTGATTAATTTCCTTAGGAGCATAAAATATTTTACCCTATGTGCTGTTCCCGTAAAAGGAGCGCTAACGCTTCTAACCTGTATATGGGGCTCATATTTGGTGGAAGTACTTGACTGAATACAAAAGTATTACTCTGCCGCGGTTAAGTTAATTTCAAAATCCCCGCTTTGGCTTTCCTACCATTATATGTTAAATATACTTATATTGTATGTTTCTTAGTAATTAATTATTCTAAAAGTCAAATGACGTGGTACCATTATTCTCTTGAACTTTTCCAATGTGAAAGTGGAAATTGACGAGCTCACTGAGAATTTTAACTTTGAAGTCATAAATTAATGTCACAAAACATGCCTTGTAATGTAATAATGGTGTTTAGTTTAATGTTGTAAATTTAGAATTCGGTAAAGAGTTGATTTAAAGGCGTATTATCTACCTAATTAGGAGCAAATAAGAATCAGCACGTTGTATACCGTACAGCAGAGTAGGTAGAAGGAACCTTGTGTTAAGACGTTCCTTTTCCCACTTTCCATCGAATTCTGAAGGCATTGTGTGTTGAGTGGCGGACCTCAACGAAGATTAAAGTAATGGAAATATAAACGTACGTAGACGCCAATCGACTGTTAAATCAATCGATAATTGGTCGAAGAAATTAATTATTTATTTTCTTTGCTCTAGTAAGATAAAATGCGACGTAGAGTCCCATCATTCAATGACTAATTCGGGCGGAAAGTAGAATATGGAGAAAATTAATTTAATAACCAAGTTGTGCCTAATCTACTTCAAGTAGTTCTATTTGTATATTTTAGAAAACTACACCCAGATGTAAAAGCAATTTTTCATCATCGTCTAAGATAGCAAGGGAAGTGCAAGTTTAATTTTTGCACGCACTATTTATTTTTTAGATAAATATCAAGATTTTATATTAAAAATAAATATATTTTTAGGAAACTGGCTCGGTTTTGTAGACTTTGTTGAGAGCGGAACCACAACAAGACGAAATTGTGCGCCGAGGATTATATCGATTTAATATTTTACGGCTACAGCCAAAAGTTAGACCGCTCGGGGAGGGGTAGTCTGTTAATGTTACAATAGGCATTAAAATTTTATATTATTATTTTTAATTCTTTTATCATTAATTTGCGTAATATCTGAGTTTTATATTAAATTGTAAAAAATTAATATATATTTTTAACATATTTTTGGAATAAAAATATTTATTAACCATTTGATGAGTTTTATTGTTATTTATATTGTTCATTTACATATATTGTAAGCTGATTAACACCACCTAACATACTTTTCTATAATTAAATTGGGAAAATGAATACTTTTTTACTGTAAATACATCGTAAACTAAATCACCACGATGGTATACTGGGCTGGATTACATCTTATACAAATTACAAAATAATTCATTACTGTGATAACAGTTGCCTGTAGCCATTGTTTTGGGGAATAAGATTTATTATGGGAGGACCAACAAAATTGTCACTAGCAACCTTTTATATACACTGTTAGTAAATTGCTTTCTTTGATTCTCTGATTTTAATTTTATATTATAAAAAACACAATAATTTTAACATATCAGGTTTAATATTAATGGTAGAATTTAAAGACGTAGTAATAGTCCGGTCTAGACATGACTTGAATGTAATTTGAAGGCTATGATCGTATACGCCTTATTACTATATATAATAAGACAGTAAAAATATTTTGTCTGTACATTTAGTAATTTTGACT
>DWAN01005706.1:0-11021 GCA_018230445.1 Heliconius hewitsoni | reverse complement strand
ATATATATATATATATATATATATATATATATATATATATATATATTTACTTCACGCTGTATCTTAACAATTACAAAAAATAACGCTGTACTTTGCCTTCTTACCAGAGCAAGGAAATGAAAATATTAAATATGTCATTGTCGCAAGTTAGAATCGAGCCCACCACCTGACACGTTTAGAGTGGCACGCTTCTTTGCCTGTGCCACGACTGGCCTCTCCCACCAAAAATTTTAAATTTATTGCCATATAACACTATGAAATACCAAATACGTAGTCGACGCGGATGAAGTCGCGAGCGGAACACTAGCAGTAACAAATAAAAAATGGTATTTTTTTTTAAATTTTCTTTATAACTTGTTATTGGTAATCGTATCCGTAACCTTCTCGATTCAATACTAAAGTAATCGTGACTTATCTGTGACAGTTGCACCTAATTACTCTAATTACGAAACAAAACCTAGTAATTTAAGCAAGGACTAACTAACGATGTGGAAAATTTTAATTTCCTTAAGTAACTATTTCGTTTTTGTGAGATGTTTAAAGACTAGAAAAAGGACAACGGACTTCGTTATGTAATAGATAGTCATGGGTTTAATTTCAAACAAAATTTATTAAAATGGTACAAATTTTTCATTCCAGAATATCTAAACACTACCTCCTGCTGACTATCGCCTATCCTGATCCTGATATGCGGGAAGCAGAGTGCCACTAAAACGAAATCCATATGATGTATAAAAATTGTAAAAACTGTTTGTTTGGTTAAATGCGCTAATTCGAATTGAAAATAATATTTTTGTGCTGGAGACGACATATTCAAACATTTGCCCTTTCTACTGACATACCAACTATAACTTTTTACTAGTAAATAGCACGCAATCGTAAGATATCTTTCAATGCTAAGTCCTTAACCGAAATAACGTAAATTAATATAATGGCTTCGCTGAAGCTTAATAAACATTTGTATTATCTGTGCCGTTGAAATTGTTAAGGCTATTTAGTTTATATTGATGCCCTCGTTGCGCAGTGGCATAGCAAGTGACTGTAACCGCTATTGTGGGTTCGAATTCCCGCTCAGGCGAATATTATACTTAAATAAAATAAAAATGAGAATGAAATCATATTTAAGCCATTTCCTCGCCAGAAAGAAGCTAGAAACCTAGTGTTAAAACACTCCGTCCCATTAAGCTACTTCTTTTCTCCACTTTTCACCGAATTCTGGAGGTATTGCGTGTTAAGTAGCGAAACTCAACGTCGTGATTTGCCTCGTTCCCAGAACAAAGAAATAAAAATATTTAATATTTCATTTCCTCGAGTAGGAATTGAACCCACGACCTGTTGCTATTACGGTCGACAGGCCCCTAAAATATTTAAGTAAAATATTCTCAGATGTATAATTTCCCCCCATGCAGCAAGACAAAGACCGACATTATATTCGGCCACTCAACTCGCAATGTCTCAAATTATTATCTCTTACTGTGTTAAATTATTATCTATTTCTAAATGGATGTAGGTTCGATCTTAACTCAGGGTAATGAAATTATATTTTTTCATACGACAAAGTGCGCTGGCAAGTCAAAGCGCGGTGTTAGGTTCCACTAAACACAAATCTCCACAGAGTTGAAAATGAAAAATAAAATATTTTAAAACTAGATTGTCTCTGCTTCCCCTAAAAGATGTGAAACGAATAATTAAAAGTAACAGTAAAAATGTCTTCTCGCCCTCAATTATTTCATTCAGTAGTAACTGAATGAAATAATTGAGGGCGAGAATTGATAGCACAAGGCAATGAAAAGAAGCTATAGTGGTGCTGTTGCAGCATACCCAATTAATTTATTATCTATGGGCGAAGGACTTTTTATTCTTGAAATTTTAAAGATATCATATCATCTCGGAACAGAATACCAGATAAAAACAAATAAAAAATAAGCTTTTCAACGCCAATACATACATTTGCTAAGGAGTGTGTTTGCAGCCATCAATTATACTCTATACTCGAGTAGTTTACTAGTAAAATCTGAAGAGCTTTTCCCTTTTTTTTGTTCCTGGCTACATTATCGGACCACCTCCATAATACCACTTTATAGTACTATAATCTCAGCTATATATAACTGCCACGTTTCTTGATGATAGAATTAAATATAGGATAAAAAAGATCAAACATAAAAAAAAGTTATCAATTCTTCTAGTACACCGGACAATGCATATATGATATATAAAAGTGCCTAATTTTTAATTTTGAAAAATTCGTCATCTCGAGTTTTTTTTTAACGCGCCTGACTGTCAGCGTGCATTGGTTGTGGGTTCGTTTCTCATTTGGGAAATAAATTATTATCATTTGTGCGCCCTGATAACAAGACAAAGTGCAGCGTTGAGTTGCCCCACGCAACCTCTACGTCTCCTAACACTGGCCTATATGAAAGTATGCAGAGTAACTACTGCTATATGCGGAATGAGGAAGATGCTTTTTTTAATTTTAAGCTATATTGGTTTCGAGTTGAGTGAGCAATCAGGGTTATTTCATCACATTTAATTTTTCACTACTATACTACATTCTTTGTCTTATCGAAATTTATTCCAAAACGTTTATTTTCGCATTTTGATATAAACTCGAGTGTTTGATATTTTATCTTCGAGATAACCATTTTATAGCAGCCTTGTTAGGTATTACCAGGACATAATCCCATCTTTCTTTAATTCCTTTGCCTTCTATCTAAAATTCATTGCGAGCGGCAGAGCTCAACGCCGCGCTTTATATTGACAGAGAAGAGGAAATAAAAATAAATTAAACAAAATTATCTTACTAAAGGAGATTCAAAATCCACTACTATTCCGTTTACAGACAAGCTGTCCAATTCTGCTACTTTGACCAGAGTAGGCAGAAGGAACCTGGAAACTTAGTGGAACTGGAGTGGAATGTCTTAAACACTCCGTTCCCTATTCAGATACTTCCGTTCTCCTCCTTCCGAATTCTTGAGGCATTGCGGCATTCCGTGTTGAGTGGCGGAACTCAACGCCACAAATCCACAACCGGCGCGTTTACGTTAGTTACACCTTGTGCTACCGGATCAAAACGGCCACTTAATATAAAATAACATATAGTATTTAGATGTACCTATTTCTACCGTCTCCATATGGATTTGACGTCAGTCATGGAGTAGCGGCACAAGCTTGCGACTATAAACGCGACCGGTTGTGGGTTCGATCCTACTCGACGAAGTGAAATATTAAATAATTTCTTTTCCTCGCTCTGGTAACGAAGCAAAACATGACATTGAGTTCCGTTTCATATGGCTTAAAGTGGGGAACGGAGTGTCTTGACACTACTACTGTCTACCCTGCTATTAGCGGGATACATCGTGAGCTAAAAAAATATCTTATCCATTCATATCCAATGGATAAGTGAAGAATGGAATGGCTCAACGCTGAATTACATCTGCCTAACCCTAAACCCTAATCCAGATACGGGATAATATCATTTTAAATTTTTTTTTTAAGTATTATTCCACAAAACATTCTATCCTGCTAATATTACAAATGTTAAAGATTGAGAGGATGCACGGTTGTTCCAATTTCACACATAAATAACTAAACGGACTAAAATGAAACTTTTCAGTATTGTTGCTTATTTATATCAGAATAGCACATAGGTTATAATTGATCTAAAGGTTTCATATAATTTGGGTATAATGTAACAATGACTTTAGGGAGGCGCAGCTGTCTTCTAATCTTTAGTATAGCTACAAATATCATCCCGTACATGGAATCGAACATACAACCATCGCGTTTATGCTCCACTGGGCTATAACAGTTTCACATTTATAATAGGCATACATCAAGACTATTACTGTTAAGTGCAATACACTTTCATTGTAGTCTCTTCGCGACGTCACATCCGGTGACTCAATTGCTATGGGCCAATCAAGCTTGTTAGGCATATATGTTCATATACGCGTTTGATTAAAAACATGTTTATCTGCATATACTTTATATTAATACAAATACAAATTATTTTATATTTAGAAATTTAATTTAGTATCAAGCTATATTCCGCAAATAGTAGGATACGCGGAGAGAATATGTGAATGTTTTTTATAGTTCACGCAAACGTAATTGCGGCCAGTAAGTAGTAAAATATAAACGATAGTGGAATAACACATAATTATAATAGTCGCATGTTTGAACAAGAAAAAAATCCTTGACCTATCATACTAATCTAACATGATTTTACTTTTTATCACAGCACTACTACCACGTATTGCGAATTTTACAAAAAATTACCATACCTCGGAAATGAAATTAATTCATCCTCGTGAGTGGCAATCAAACTCACAACCCTGCGTTTACGCCACGTCGACCTCATTTGTTTTTAATATTGTTTTATAGGCAAGTAACAAGAAAAGATGAATCATATAGTAATCAATGAGAGAACAATGGAACAGCTGTTGTTTACAATAATATATATATTATTATGCGAGTCTTATATCATACTTTCGTGACACCATAGTACTAAAGGCCATCATGGTAGTATTTAATTGACTATAAACACGGCGGTTGTGGCTTCGATTTCGACTCAGGGGTTAATGAGAATGATTATATCTTGTAGGGTTCCGTACCTCCCAAGAAAAAACACATAGGAATACTTTATTGTCCGTGTGTTGGCCGTCTGACCATCCGTCCAGCTTCCTTTTAGTCTATCAAGATTGTTTTTCTCAATAAATCGGAGATATAATGAGCTGAAATTGAAATAAATTCAAAAAATAAATATCCAGATACGTAGTCTGTTCGACAAAAAGAAAAAAAATCCGACAATTAGAAACCTCAGAAAATAAAACATAACAAACTTACGGTTGTAGTTCATATAAAATTTGTGCATAAGACCAAAACCTAAAGTTGTAAGTTTTTTTTTTTAGATTTTCGGTGTACCGTATCGTTGGCCTACAATCAAGAAAATATTACGGAATCCGCGATGGGAGAGTCTGACTCGCACTTGGCCAATTTTTTACTTACACGCTCTAGGAAAAACAAACGCACCGAATGCAATCATAAAATGGGTTGTATAGAATAGAACCGGCACATTAAATTCTTTCATAATCGCCTCAAAAGGCCCGTATCTATCGCAAAAAAACACTAAAAAAATTATCTACTTATAAGATAAAAAGCTTCCAAACATGTTTTTTGTATCTATAATTATTGTATTATTCTTGGCAGAACGGGTCCGTGGCCTGTGGCAATGACCGCTACCGTAAAAAAATACGGTCAACGTACAACGCTAGAGGTTGCGTATATTTATATCAATATTAGCATTTTTGAAATCCAATAATATTATAAATGTGAAAGTTTGTTTCAGTATCACACAAAAACTACCGAACTTGCAACTAACGAATTTACATGAAACTTTACAGCTTCAATCTATATTCCTGTTATAGTATCGTAGGCAGAGAGTACCTAGTGTGAAAACACTCCGTTCTCCGATTTCGTTGTAAGTGGCTATACCTATTGGCGTATAAATCAGTGCTTTATCTTACTAAACGTGGTGTAATTAAAATTTAATATTTCCTCTAAACAATCATCGCATTTACAGTCAAACGAAATAACAACTATTATTTCTTTTGCATTTTATTATTAAACGTGAGATATATTAGCTTTAGACCCTCATGGCACAGCAGTACAGCTTCTAATTAAAAACGCGACGGTTGTGGGTGTAGTTCCCATTGAAATTGTTAAAAGAAAGAATTATCCTCATTTCCTCACTCTGGTAATAAGATAAAGGGCCACGTTGAATTCCGCCATTCAGCACGCAATGTATGAAAAAGAAAATGAGTTAACACTAGGTTCCCTCTACTTACCCTGCTCTATGCGGGATACAGCGTGAAGCTATGTAAGTTTCTTTTGGCACTACATTTACAGTTCTTGTTGTAGTACAATCACCTACTGTACACATACATATATACATACATATATGTCACTTCCTTTTCTTGGATATTTTCCAATATACATATATCTTCATTCTCTTAATAAGTACGCTAAAATGGAGAAATTATATTTTGTTTTATAATAATTTGAACCAGCAGTACCAGTGTATTCAACCAAACAAACTTCTCCAATTTTTTTTGTTAGTTTCATGCTGCATCCCACACATGGTAGAGTAGGCAGTGGAAATCTGGGACCTAGTGTCAAGCCACTCTGTTTGCATTAAGACACTTCCTTTTTCTCTCCCCAACTATCACTCAAATTCTAGAGGTATTACGTGTTGAGTGGCAGAACTCATGCCGCAGTTAGCAAACATTAAATATTTAATTTCCACAAGTAGGAATCAAACATACAACCTGTCGCGTTAATAGCCACATACTTACGCCTCTGCGTAAAATTTTAATCTTAGTTAAATAGTTTATAACATTTAAAAAAAATAACATGAAGTTTTATCCTTTTCAGATGTATGTAGCTTTGGCTGTAAATAAACACTAAAGCAAGTTAAATTACATATTCATATTAATATTGTATGAGAGTCATGTTACATTCGTATAACCTCAGTTGGCACTAAAAGACAAGAAAGACTATCTATTTTTTTATTACTTTCTGATTATTTAACATTAATTGGGATATATAGAGATAGGATTGCTATATCCCATATAGACGTAAAATTTTTGGCCATTTTAGAGACAAAATGCAGCAGAACCGATTGCAGTGTAATGTCTAAATATGCATATTCACCATCACATTGAAGGGGAAATTGGTTTTCTTTTCTCAGCTCGACTTTAGCCTGTATAATATAACAGGGTACACATGTTAAAAGTAATGTTAAAATGCATAGCAAAATGTATAGAACTCACAGCCATCATATATTATGCAATGACACACTTTTCCACGATATTTTCCATGATATAACTTATTTCACAGTAAATACTAAGTTTATGTTAAATACATAAACTCAGACATTAGTAGGAATATTTATATGTTAAAAATATTTGCTCAATTAATTCCAATGTGTAGTATAGTTAGATGTATGCTTTATAATTTTAAGCATTCTTTTTCCAATTTTATAAAACACTGTAGTTTTAATTTTTTTTTATGAATTTAAACAAAGACATTAAATTGATTTGTTGTGGGTTTGATTTACACTAGGTCCACTCAACCTATGCTGGCACAGAGGATATGGGATACAGTGCAAGTACAAAAATATATTTTTATTAGTAATATAATTATATAAAATAAATGTTTTTTTCACATAATTTATTATAAGCTATGACTTAAGGTTGAAAAATAAAAGTTAAAATATTTTAACTTTAAAAATCAATAATTAGAATAATTAATTTTAAAAAATTAAGTATCTTTATTTTGATTTTTTTTTGTATAAACTTCTATTTTGTATTTAAACTACATTTTCAATTTAATGTTACCTTATGTAATATAATATAATGTTACATATTGTAAATAAAAAATAATATAAACAATATATGCAACATAATTGGTAATATATATTAAATAATACTCTGACAGAGGGAACCTAATGTTAAGACCATAAGTGTAGGAGAGGGAGCTGGGTAGCCCATGGCTGCCTCTGAATAGCCCCGTACCCACCACAGCAAGTGTTGTAAAAAAAAATTTTACCTACATAAAATAAAAAAATTACATTTATGTAAACTTATTTGTGCAAAGCTACAGTCCAAGGCTCAAGAAAATAATGGTTAAGACATTCCTCAAACACCAACACATTTTTAAGTTGGATATCTAAGGAGGAAATGAAAGTAATTCATTCTTCCAAATGGGAATTGATCCTACAACCGTCACGCCAACAGTCAGTACCTGTAGCGCTGCGCCACGAGAGCCTCAAAAATAATTATTATTTTGTGTATAAGAAAATATGTTCATTCAATATTTTTATTGAAATCTGCCCATCAGAACCAAACAAAGAAAAATTCATAGGTTCTAAATAATATAACAATAATAAATCATTCTATTATTTTTTTATTATATAAGTTAGGATTCATAAGTAACATTTTAGATATTGTTATTTAAAGTGTTATTTAAACTACCACTAAGAAGAATGTCCCTATATGAATTATTGATCCTTTTTTTTTTATCAACTACATATATTCTCAATTTTTAGAATTTTTTATAAACATTGTATCACAATTATTATAAATTTATAATAATAAAACATATGATATTACTTCCAGTCCTATATTATAACAAAGTAAAATATACCCAAATAAACTTACCGATATGTCTAATAAAGAATAAAATGGCACTATATATTAAATTGCACTCTCATTTCACAACAAAAAACACAGTAAAAGCTATAAATTTGGATAATTCCAAAATAGTATACAGTCCATTGTTTTATGTTGTATCACAATGAATGAATATGGTTGTATTGAGTGATAGTGGTTTAATAGTGATGTTCTTGCGTATTAGATTTCAAAATCGATTTTGAGATTAATCGAACTAACTTTTTTTTTTTTTTACTACTATAAATTTTAAAATATTCCATAAACATATTTTTTTAGGAACGTATAAAAGCATATAGCAATAAAGTTTCGGGACTTGAATCTGAACATTTTGGACACTATCCAAGCGCTTTGGTTACAACGTTACTTATGTTGTCAGCATCTCTGTAGAAAGACTTACAAAATTGCGCTGCCTTGTATCATTTGGCCAGAGAGAGAATTATTTATTAAATAGTTTAAGCAATTTTAAAGTGTTTTTCCCTTAAGAAAAGATAAATGATACTATATATACAGTTCAGTTCTTTGATAATAGCGTTCCGAGTGTGCTTGTTGATAATAAATTACTTCGTGGTGGTCTCATTCCATTAAATAGAAGAAAAAAAAATTATAAAACTTTGTCTTTAGGTCAGCGGTTAACTTTTCCATTATAAATACCTAGAATTCCCAAACGCATGTGCGGCATGTTATTTTTAACCAGACGCATATATACTAAAACAACTACCATCTTCTACTTTTGCCAAGAATAGTATAAGTTTTTATATGAAAAAGAACAACTTATGAGCGGCAATGCATTCACATTTCTTCGTTGATAGTGATATTTAAAATATAAGATTATTATCAATAGTTTATCTATCTACTAGTTTCTCCTCTTTCCTTAGAAGAAATGTTTTATGTAAAGAAATAGAAAATGGCATGTAGTATAAATTAAACGTTTGGTAAATAAATTAAAATCTAACTATATTTTAAAAATATTAAATATAATAAATATCGACTATCGACATTACTATTTCTTACGTATTGCGATAATTATCAAAGTACAATTAACGATAATTACTAAATTAATCTAATTAAATAATCACTTGATAATAATCGATTATAAAAATCTGACTAATGAATAATTGGTTTCTCATTCGGTTACAATTATAATAGTGATTCAATTCATATAGTGGTTGACAATTGGACGTTTAAATGTCAAATCTATTTATTTATTTACATAAAGCATATTCTACACTTTAGTGTTTAATTCTACGAATGGCACTGAAATATATTTTTTTTTTGTATTATAGATTATGAAATGCAATTTGCTGCTGCGTGAATTAAAACATAAAAGGACGAATTTTATATTTAAATGTAAAATGACATCGATTTTACATTTAAATCTAAAATTCTATATATTTTTTATTTAAATAAATTTAAATAAAAAATTAATTTGAGAGATATTGTGTATTGAGGCAAACGATTAGTGAATAACTATTATCTGACATAAGAGATGTTTAATAAATAACAACTTCATTAAGAAGTAAACAGATCAATTGAAATAATTGATCTTAATTAAGCCACATCTATACATAGATAAAGAGGAATCTGTTCTAGAATTAATACGAAATTATTCATTTAAAGTACACAAAAATTTTTTTTTTGTTTTTTTAAGCTTTACATTGTATCCTACATATGGCAGGTGCAGGCAGTGGGAACCTGGCAAACTAGTGTAATACAGGACACTCCATTCCCATGAAGATATTTAAGTTCCCTCACTTTCCGCCAAATTCTGGAGGTATCGCGCGTTGAGTGTCGGAACACAACGCCGCGCTTTGCCTGGTTAGGTATAAGTGCAAAAAAATTAAAATATTACGTACTTTATACTACCGAGAGAGAATCGAATCCACAAGAAGTTACGTTTACTGTCGCAAGCTTGTGCCCTGCACCACGACGGTCTTAGATGGTTTTATGGTTATATTTATTTTAACGATGAATTAGTGTTTCATTACTCTATTATTTGTTACCTGTTAAGATATTAGGTAGATAAGTGTTAGATGTCAAATGCCGTTTAATTGTCCATTTTCAACCAAAACTAAGGCGTATATAGTCTGTGAAGGAATTCAAAATTATGGTTTATCTGATTAAGAATAGACCTTTAGAAATATGAAAGATAAAACATATCCTTTAAATGAATAAAGGGGGACAGGCGAGCCGATGGACTGCCCAATGGTAAACGGTTACTTTCACCCATTAACATCTTCAACATCTGAGTAGGATGTGATGCCAGGAAACATGAAAGTGCTTATATATACGACAATCATTACAAAGGGATTATTTTTTAAACGGTTTTATTTAGCTCACCCGTTTGTTTGTTTGCATCAAATTTAGTAATTGAAATTTAACCCTCTTCCCGTTAACCGATTTATCTGAAATTTGGTACTCTTAATATTGATGACAATACAATAAAAAAATATGCCTGTAAATCCAGAATGGCCGTCGATACAAATTGGCGGATTACATATTACTCCACAACAACCTTTTTATGGGTATCAAATTATGGCTATATTGGTGGAATAAAGCTCACCATAAAAAAATAAAATTCAAGGTTGCCGCCGCGACAAAATGGTGGATTACATATTTTACACAAATATCTCAATATATCAGACAAATAATAAAATCGTTGGGCGCCTGAAACTATCTGATCAATACTTCAGATTGATGAGAAGATTAGTGCGATCTGGTAGCTAGGACTTACCGATTTATTTTTTAGCTTTTAGTACATTACCTACATTATTTTTATTGTAATAAAACCGT
>DWAN01005705.1:0-11021 GCA_018230445.1 Heliconius hewitsoni | reverse complement strand
GAGTGTCTTAACACTAGGTTCCCTCTGCCTACCCTGATGTGCGCGGGATACAGCGAAGCTGATTTATTTGTAATATATTCTCTATTAATTTACAATAATTTTTCAAGTATATTATTTGAGCGTAAAGTAACAGTAATTGAACCGCAGTTTAAAAATATGCACGAAAGTTAATTAAAAACGACAACATTATAATAAATAACTTCGATCGTATGCGGTGTGGTGTGGCGACGAGACATTTACTGCTTCAGTAACTTTCGCTATTAGTACGAGCTTAATGAAGTATCGAAATCTATCAAGATGCTTGATAGGTTTTAGTAGACGTATTGGAACCAGGCTGGAAAGGAAGTATATAATCTTGTAAACCATTTATCTATCTATCTATGTTTATATTTACTTTTATGTATTCGGTGTTTGTCTCTATATTAGGTACATGTGTTAGATGGATAAACGAAAATGTTGTCTTACTTAATGGCAAAGGAAAATGTAACGACAACATTTGCCATTACATTTTTTTTCTATTTATCTTAACGCTGTGTGTCACATTTAGCAGAGTAATCAGGGGGAACCTACTGTAAAGACACGCTCTTGCTCACTTTCTGTCTAATTTTCAAGACATTGTATATATAGCGACGAAATCCAACGCCGCGTTTTGTCTTTTTACCAGTTTTTTCGCCCGAATGGGAGTCGAACCCATAGCCGTGACGCGTATAGTCTGACCTTACCGTTCCGTTCTTACATTATTTGTCCTCTTAACAAATGCGTTTAAAACGAAAATTAATAGGGTACCTTTTTATTTACCTAATTTTTTTTAAATATTTTGAAATATGATAATATATTATAATTATATCGAAAACATGACTTTTTAAATTTGATCTACATATTTTTATAAATTGTCATGTATACATATGACTTGATATTGAGTATTGTTTACAGCAGTTCAAAATTTAACCGCATCCGTGTATGTATCTTCTATATTTACAATAACAGCAACATTGAAAAAACAACGGACAAATATCGATACCATTTTTACTAAGCAATAAAAGCGGAGCTTGCATACCGTGATTGCCAATTTAGAAGAGAATTTCGCAAAACATTCTCGCCTCCATTAAGACAACAACCCCAAGTAAACACAACGAGCGTGTGGTCACTCCGATAAGTGTTGCCAGAGGACCATATTTTCTAATTAGGAAGTCAAGAGAAATGTACAAAATAAATACTGTAGCTCCGAGAATCAATATGTATGGGGGGTGGCTTTCTGAATAATTGCGCAACCTTTCGATATTCAATTATTATTTCCATCACATATATAACACCTAACAGTGGAATTAAGATGCAACGATCTACCGTACACGTCACGATAGGCATTTCAATTACGAACAATACGAAAGAACACAATGTGACGGAAATTGCAACGCTTCCAATAAAATTCAACGAAATCGTTTATGAAGTAAGCGTCATTACATCCGGGGTGTGTGGGGGAGCCCATTTTTGAATATTATCGCCGAGGTGCGACGCGTCGATGAGAGCCTTCGTGCGACTCAAAGGTGCCGGCTCGTCGGTGCCCTAGTCTAGAGTAGTATGCCTCTGAACTGAACTTTTGCTGACTGAAACTCACTAATAATGAGGCCTTCATTATGTATATTATAAATTCATAGAATATTTTTCAACTACATACAGTCAAATTTACATTAGATACTTTATTTAAATAATTAAATACTAATTCCCCCGCGCGGCTTCACCCGTTTGAACTATATAAATGTTTATTTTATTTGATTTTTATTCGTAGAAACTATCGTATTTAGTAGATAATGTTTAGATATTTCATTTCTGTTTTCATAGGTAGGCGGAGGGTACGCGTGCACGACAAACGTAGATTCCATAGGAATTTTGTTCTCCTTACAACCACCCCTAACTATATGCACTTGAAAAAACACGGTTACTTTGAAATCACAGATAGACACTTCAATTTCATTATGTTTATATATTACATATAACATTTTTATATCAAAATAAGAGAATATAAACATAATAGTGGCAAGACAATCTATTACGTATTGAGAGGCGGACCTTAGCTGAGATTCATCTAGCCAGAGTGAGGAAATTAAAATAATATATTTTTCCATGTGATTACCGAACCCGTGAGCACCGTGTTTACAATCAGACGCCCTCGCTAGAGATTGGGTATAAATCTAAAGTTCATTAAGTACCTACTTACTATATACAAAATTGGTATCATCCATGATTATAACCGTAATTTATTATATTACGATCAGCCGTTATTAATAAAATGAACGGTGCACTGCCTCTGTTCGCTGGCTTACAGCCATTGAAAAACAGGCTTTAAATTTTTTTACTGAAAATTTGTAAAATTTTGCCCAACTTGCTGCAGGGTGTGTTATGATATATTAAGCCATGTGTACACTTAAAAAAATTATCAGTCAACGATGTTTAAGAAATATTAAATTAAAAATCCTATAATATATTTTTTATTTATACTAAGTATACAACTACCGATCATACCTATTAAATGACTTAACATAATACAGGAAATGAAAGCTCAATGTTGTGTCGTATACAAAAAATAGATTAGAAAAGGGAGAAATAACAAGGGCTTTTTTATTGTAATAATATAAGGTAATTTATTATCTTTATAATGTATTGTAATATACTTTTAGACAATATTGTTATTGACATATTTCTATATTTAACTAATCTAATTATGATCAGGCGGTCTCTATCAGTCTATAATAACATTATAATATGGGACAGTGATCCAGCAATAGGTCAATCTATTTTAATCCATCGCCTGATAGAGCTCAAATTGGGTTAGGGGAATTACAACACCCATGTCACTAACATAATAAATAATCTGGAAGAATCCTCCCGGTCACCCCGCGTCAATGCGGCTTTCTGGGAACATTTACAAAATGTCCGCGTTCAACTTGACTCGCCAAATATTTTCTCATACGTCTACGCAGGAAACGCGAACGAGTGAAATATGGATGCCCCTGTATTGCCATTCCGTAAAATGATTGGTGATTTACGGTTCGTTTTTGTTGCGCAAAACGAACTGTGTCACAGGTGACGTATGAATGCGCTATTTTTGAACGAACCTTAAATCTAAATATTATGTTATCTTGGCAGCAACGAAACAAAGGCTTATTAAATCTGTCACAAACATTTAAAGGCAATAATACTATGAATTGTCATAGTAATAGAATAATACTATAATTAAAATATTTGCATTTATCAAAAAAATATGATTAAAAATGGAAAATATGTAAGTAAATAACTATATTCTTAAGCAAAACTGACGGTGCTAGGCAAAGTTCATTTAAAATTATTCATATAACACAAGGCGTCTTAACAGTAGTATAACGAGAAAGCAACCGCAAGGAATAGTTATTCCAGTTACTCCGGTAATCACATTGTTGTGGAATTCGCAGAGATGAGGCAGGGGGTAAAGGGTAGGGGGATGGAATCAATCCACTCTCGAGCCCGTTGTCACATGTCCAATCAACTGACACACTGTTCACTGGGGATCATGATATTGGAAATACGAAACTATTGAGTGGTTTGTATCTTTTTCACAACACTTTTGATTATGTTGTTGGATACTTACATCATTATTGTACACTAAACACGTTGGTAACTGCCTTGGGTTAGAGTCTACTAATATCTTTTACACATTTTGAATGTGATACAAGGTTTAATAAAAAACAAATCAGCTTCACGCTGTATCCCGCACACAGCATGGCAGGCATAGGGAACCTAGTGTTAAGACAGTGTTTAGTTATGATATAAAAATATCCATAACATTAAGTTTGAATTTTGTATATTAATTATTCTTTTTTTTTGTTCCAGGTAAGCACCACACCGATGATCGTTATAATGTAAATAATCCTCCTTTTCGATTTTTTTATTAGACGCACCAGTATGACATTTAAGTCAAAAATTAATAATATAAAAATGGTAATGAACTATTCAAAACTGCTGATAAGTTATAGTTAATGTAACCTATGTATCAGTGACGTGTCAGAATAAAGGGTCCTATGTATATAAATATTGTACAAATAAATTATAATAAGAAAAAGTTTACTTTTTCTTATTATAATTTATTTTTCTCGAAACCTTGTTAATTGTAGCAACTTATCAACTCCCTTACTCTGATGAACAAAGGTTTGTGAACTGTATTTATAGGAGTTAACTCGCGTAGTGACGTTAGTTGTCCCTCCATGGCCCGACCCGCAAACAATTAACTGCCCCAACTGGCAGTGTAGATACAGAATTGTTCCGATCGCTTTTCATTTTCATTTACTTTGTCAGTTTTTACTATTTTTATTTTTAAATAAATAAACGTATAAAAGTTCCAAAGAGGCGTGGGTTCAAATCCCGCTACGTTCAAATTATTAAACGTTTTCTTATTAACCATAAATAAACTATTAATATTTTCAATAATAAGAGATAAAAGAGCGGCGTCTACGTCTCGTTTACCTTCGTATCAGAGCAACAACAACACGCATTGCCTCTATAATTCAACGGAAAGTGGGGAACGGAGTATCTTAATACTAGGTTCCCTCTGTCTATCCTGCTGTAAGCGGGATGCTATATAAATAAAAAAAATAGTGTTTGCAAGAATCATACAAATATTTTATTGTAAAAATGAAAAAAAATGTTTAATAAAATTTACGAACCGAAATAGGAATGAAAAAATACAAGAGGATTACGCCCGTAACCTACCTGTCTATACACGTATACTGTTAGGTAAAAAAAGGAAAACCAATCAATCGGACCCTCATGCTCGGCTCGTTTTTGTTTAATTTCAACAGTTCCCTATATATCTACATAGTACAAACTTCGTACATTTAAACAATTCTAAACTAACATAATCTAACTTGTAACGAATCTCGTTCGACAGCCCAATTACAGCTGTATTACATTTATTTTGACAAATCTGCTTTTTTTAGCGTTGCTTTTTTCAATTATTGTTATGCAACGTTAAGAATCAAGTCCAGGAATACTTTTTCTGTACTGTTGTCATCTATGTGTTTTATATCCTGATTTTATACATAATTTTCATATGTTTTCTCAATTATAATGTAAAGTAAAAATTATAGTTGTAATAAAATAACAAATTAGGAGATACGTAAAAGTACGAGTGAGTTTTAAATTTGAGGTAGGTACTCGTAAACTAATCCTTAAAAACAATTATAAAAGTGATCTCAACGAACAATATTATTCTGCGGAAACTTCAACGTTGACATTTCTGGCTTCATTACTCAAGTGAAATTGGTTTTCTTTATTTTACTTAGTGAGGTGACTGACGTCAATGTAGTTTTAGTTCGTCAAGTTACGAAGTTTGTAAAATTTTAATTTTGAAAACCAAACTACAACTTGTATAATAATGCAGTTAACAAATTAGTATTAAATACTATAATCATTTTGTCCGATAATGTAAAGAAATCCCGTTAACCCTTATCGTGGCGTATCGGCCAGGGGGATGACAGGTTATAGCCGGAGCTAGGCGGTCAACCGCTTTCATCAATTCTATTACACTGTTCCCGACAGATTGAGGTGGACTTACGGCGCACTGAGTGACAGTCATTTATGTAATATCGTTTAAAGACAGACACGCCTCTTTAGTTCACGTTGAATAAGCTATTTATGTGGTGTAAATTCCATCTATTTTAATTTAGACTTCCATTACTTTCGATCGTTGCCGATATTAGTATTAGGAGCTTATGGGTTATTAATGTAATGTTTGCAGCTGCAACTTCAAACCATAGTAAAAATATTTTATTTGATGACAATTCATTTGTATATGTTAGTATAAGTTGCATATACCTACATAAAAATTTCAGATTACATTTAAATATGTTCATAGTAGCATTAAACAATTTTTCAGGTTATCTATAACTATTTATAAATCTAATACGTTAAAATCAAAATCAGCTGCTTGGTAGGCAGAGGTAACATAGTGCTGAGACACTCCGTTCTCCATTTTTTGTCGTATTTTTCTAGACATTGCCTGTGAAGCGTTGGAACGCCGGGCTTTTATCTTGGTGCCAGAGCGAAGATATAAAAATATTAATAAATAATAATTCATTCCTTCGAGTGGGGGAATGAATCGGACCGACAGCCGTCGCGTCACATTTTGTGGCCTTGCGCCACGACGGCCTCTCGCATCATCTTAATATGTTACTAATCAATAATAACTGTACTAAATATGAAATTGCTTATAATACGTTGTACATATTCATTAACTGTAAAGGAGCCGTGGTTGGAATTCCTCATAATATATTGTAAAGCTAAAGCTAAACATTTACAAGTTAACAAGACGCTAACGATTTTCACCTTTCCCTTTCCTCGGGTACGGTACGAGCAGAATACAAGCAAGTAAACAAAATTTATTTTTTATATATCATATATTATTTCACATTTTATACGACGCAGTATTCGTTAGTTTTCAATTAATTCGTGAAATCATTCGATTCACTTCTGTTTTGTTCGAAACAAAAAAAAACATGGAACTAATAGCAAACATATCTTCATTTTAAAATTTATGAATTCTCTTTTGCCTTGTGCGCGAATGGAAAAATATGAATATTTTTATTCTCTTCGGAACAGTAACTTCCATTGTGTGCACCAAGGACGAAAGCACCGAATTATTCACGTAAAACGCGTTTCTCTGAAGTTATTTCTTTATTACATCCATTCTGCTCGGTTCCTAACCTTATTTCACATGTTTTTATTGTTCTCAGCTTTACAGAGTATAAACAGAAATTCCCTTAACAGCTCGCTTCGTTATATCTTAGTATTTATCTTCCACAATAATTAACTATTATTAATTCAAATTAATTTGCCTACTTTGACATTAAAACAAATATAATTGATTTTAACGTCGTTGTGGTGAAATTACATTACAATTTACAATAACGACTCACAGCTTGTTTTATTTACATTAACCTGGGAATCAGTAATAATCATTTTTGGTATTATTTAAAAGAAATATATTCAAAGAAAATACAATTTGTATGCTGCAAAATACTACTAACAACAAGCCTACATACCCAACGCAATGTGACGCTGAATTAATTAATATAAATAACTGATTTCACAAATCCGAAATGAAAATATCGTCAGACATTCCACGCTTCCAGATGAATACAAGGGCTTAGCAATGAATAATAGCTGTCGCTTAATAACGGTACTGTAATTGCGTTATCTAGGCTGCTAGAGGGCGGCACACCCCTGCTATCCATAACCGCTGCCTCATAATTGTCTAAGATTTGAAGAGGAATCGTTAAGACTTGGTACCTTTTGCTCTTATGTTGATATTACAGTAGATATGACATTATGTTATTATAATGTAAGAGGCCAGTCGTGGCGCAGGGGCACATTCGTGTGACTGTAAACACCACAGGTTGTGGGTTTGGTTAGCACTTGAGGAAATGAAATATTAAATATTTTCATTTCTTTGCAGTGGTGTCGAGTCAAAGTGCAGTGTTGAGTTCCATCAATCAAAACGCAATGCCTCCAGAATTAGGCGGAAAGTGGGGAACGGAGTGTCTTAACACTAGGTTCCCTCTGCCTACCCTGCAGTGTGCGGGATACAGCGTGAAGTTGATTTATTTATAGCAATATATTTATATGTAGTATAATACGATCCTCGCTTGTTTTATTTAAAGATAAACGTGGTGCCTGTTTAATATTTCATCTTTAAATCGGTCACAAAAAGAGACAACGTCTCAAAAATTAAGCCTTAAATTGAGGTGAGAAAGAGAGACGAAAGCTCTCAAAACGATTGATCTCGGTAATTCTTAAAGCTTCAAAGAAAAAATGTTACTAATTTATCACTTCATAGCAAGGAGGGGATTATTAAGGATGACGATGACATAAAGTATCGATAGTACTAAATTGATAAGTAACTATTACAATTATTTATGTTAAATTTGCATAAATAAAGAGTTATCACATAATTTGTATATGAAGAAACGACTTATTAGAAATATTGTTACATCTTCAAGAATAATTGGTTATTATTCGCTTATTTTTTTACTTTTATTCGTTGACTTAAAAGCTAAAATTTTGCTATGCTCCAAGAAACTGTAGGCCTGTAAATTTTTGATACCAATTTAAATCTTAATATCAAAACGCGATCTCGAGTAAAATGGTCTTGACAGGCGGTCTATAATGTAAGGATTCCGTTTTTCTTCATTTTGGCGTACTGAACCCTAAAAACCTACGGTGTATGTATAAACATTCAGCCAAATTAAATATTTACATAGTACCCACAAGTATCATAGGATTTAAACATTTCTCTGCTACATTACATGGTAGCGTCATTTAACAAATACATACATCGAATTTAAAATATTTTCTCTAAAGGCTTATCGACATTTAGCAACATTCTCCTATTCCTGTTAATCGATTTACACTATATTATCAGTTTCACTATCCGCTGCTATACAGAATTTCCTAAAAGCAAAATTGCGGGGCTCATAGCGTAGTACTTAGTTAACTATACCTACATTTTAGGATAGACGGTGATTCAGAGCGCTGAGTTCACGTGTGTATTGCAGTTAACGATATAGGTGTTTAGCCTGGGATGGAAAATATTATTTAAGGCACGTAATACTTATTTTATTTCTTCCCGCAGCTCTTTAAAAA
This sequence comes from Heliconius hewitsoni, assembly GCA_018230445.1. NCBI lineage: Eukaryota > Metazoa > Arthropoda > Insecta > Lepidoptera > Nymphalidae > Heliconius > Heliconius hewitsoni. The sequence continues at coordinate 2,351 of DWAN01005705.1, read as the reverse complement.
AAAAACTTAGTTTCTACTAATATAACATAACACAAGAATGATATTAAAATTGTATTTATTAACTTAATAATATTCATTATATGAAAGACTGTATATCCTTTTTCCTGAAGGCCTCAGGACGGGATATACAGATAATCCGACAAGTCGAGTGTAGGCAAGCCGACAACGATAAATTATTAAACAAGAAGGCTGAAGTTACCCTTACCGATAACATTTTTTTTAATACTGTGATGAACTTATTACAGAGTAGATACTATAAAGAAATAAAAGGAAAGAAGATAAAGAAGTGGCAAAATGTAAACGAAACACTAAACCCATCGAGTCCCAAAAAATCTCGTAGTGAAAGTGCTTGTCTAGCGTTATACAGAAAATATTGTTCGTATTTTGATTTATGGGCCTTAAAAGCGGCCCTTGTTCCACGCCTCCAGTTATTGTTTTTCCTCTTATGAAAATAGCGTACTTTCCTCGTTGCGGTCCACTGTTTCAAACGAAGTTTCCTCGTGATTTATTCGCAAGTTAAGTTAACGTTTCGGTAAGCTAAAAGATTTTTTGCTCCCGTTGATTTTGGTCGACCTGTGGAGCAATTAGGGTTGTCCGAATCTATTAGCTAACGTTCTGGGGTGGTGATTTTAATCACGCTAATAAATGGGAATTCTGTTGTAAAGTTGTAATAAGTAAGATTTCAGTGCAAATGGACAGGTTTGCATGTTCCTTGTCAACCGAGCTTAGTGCGACCTAATCTTGTGTACTCCAGCAAAACACGCATTACGTTGACGCGCACAATCTCCCTGTTAAGCAATGTAGGATTTATGTTCTGTACAATATCTACATATGATTTAGCAACTGCGTATTTAACCTGGCTTATACGATTTCTTTCTTGATTCGCTTTCGAGATTATTGTATTGGATCAGAAATGAGCATGTTGAAGAGGTTGATGACAGTTGACAGGGCGAAAGAGGTATGTAGAGACCGTAGCGTTTGGCACTCCGCTCTCTCTCTGACTACCATGCTAGGGATACAGAGTGAAACTAAAAGAAAAGACAAAATTGGAACTGACGAATTAGTGTTATTAGACCTTTAAATATATTTCTCGGAAACAATATTTTAATCATTGTTTTATCTAACGAATATATTAAAATATGTGTCTTTTGCGCTTATGTTGTCTAAATTTAAAATGTAATGATAAGATACAATATTAAATTGTCTTTGTTTTTTCTATATTTTTAATAATTACAAAAAATATATATCATTCAATAAGTCTATAACCATAGACATCACCATTTAGATTCTATAAGGTGAACTGACAATCCAAAGGCTAGACTAAGCTGTTTCCGATATGTCTTGAGATTTAATTCTGTACTATGGCACTATACCTACTTGTTTTGTTACTAATGTGTCCCCTATAATTGTGCGTAGTTTGCGGTGTGACGCTGTGATACGACAAGCGTAATTGCGTAAGATTCAGCAAATAAACTTTAACAGCTATCCCTTACTGTGCGTATTTTGTGACACTGACCTGAGCATGATACGTCCCACTTTATACATATAGTAAGACTCATTGAATATCAACGATTTGGGTGTTTTAGTATACATTTTAGAGATATTGAATACTCACTTTAAATGTTTTATTTTTGATGTATCTAATGAAATTTAACTGTAATGTTATTATTTTCAACTGTACTATATTCGAATTATAACTGTCAAAATATTTTGTTTATCACTTATCATTAAAAATGTCGATCTACAAGAAATAATTATATTTTAAACAAAGGATTTCTTAAGTTTTTTTTTCAGTTAGTCTTTATTGTATACCTAAATATGTCAAATATATGTACGTTGTACGGTATACCTAGTCCTCTCTATAACAGTACATATACCTACATAATTTTTAAATGCTTTTAATTTACTTCTCCGAATCATGTTCCTCAGTAATAACATAAAAGTTAATATGTCAAATATAACATTAACAAAGTCTTTTAACGGCCTATAATTTAAAAGTAATATTAAAATTGCATTTAATGTTCCGTGGCATTGCGTGCCGTGTGGAACAATTTGGGCGTGTTTCACCAATGTTTGTACTCGGTCGCTAGGTGACACGTCAGGTGTTCCAATCCCATAGCATATCGATTTTGTTTTATTACATCATACTTCACTCTATACTGAGGCAAATTACTAGCGGCAGTTGGTGTACTATACATACATTAATTTTTGTCATTGAATATATGTAATATTACGTTTTTATTGTAGTTAAAAAAGTTACAAATATGTAGTTTTTATACATAAAGCCTACTAATTTAATGAGGCCGGTCGTGGCGCAGCGGCACAAAGTGTGACTGTAAACCGACTGGTTG
>DWAN01005704.1:0-11022 GCA_018230445.1 Heliconius hewitsoni | reverse complement strand
CCATCAGGTGACCCGCACGCTCGTTTGCCGTGTCTTTTCCATAAAAAAAAAAAAGCTAATGGAGAACGGAGAGTCTTGACATTTGCTCTTTTCTGAATACTCCGCTTTGAGAATTAAAACGACGTTTACATTAATATAATATTAATTATATATTTAGAATTTTTCAGACATACTATATTTGCATCAAATTTCATTTTTTTTTCTAAATAATAAACATTCTATAGATTCTAGTTGCTGTGAAATTTCAATATAGCTAACAATACCGGTTCAGCGTTGAACAATGGAATGTATTTCTGCTCACTATATTGGCGATAGCGAAAACTTCGCAAATAGTTTTTTGTGTCGTAACTCAACGCCCCTTTCAACTGACGTCGGTTGTAAATAAAATAGGTTGTTACCGCCTTTGTCTTTCTGTTTGTTCGATCCTGTTCCAATTTACCACATGTTCGCTTCGCCCATAAAAAAATACAAGGATACTATTGATATTTATAATGTACTCAAAATGTTGATTTTGGCAACACGTTTCGCTTTTGAGTTGTGGCTGCTCAAAATATGTTAATTATGATAGTAAATATACCCGGCGGTTAGATTTTCGTCGGATTTTGTTATAAATTAAATAGTTTTTTTTGTTATACAACTCCATTTTTTTTTCTTTAAAATGAGTTTAAAACTAATTTTTAATATAGTAAAATCCGGGATAAAAGACCGGGACGGGGTTGTTTGGAAGATGAATTCCGTCATCTAACACGCAATATGTTTGAGGTAAATGAGTAAAATAAGCAAGATAACATTCTGTTCTATGTTTTCCATAAAATTCCACCTCCTCTTCTTGACATAAAAATAAATGTTTTGTTCCATATCGATTAAATTAAAATGTTATCGCGATATACAATCGCACATAGCATAGTAGGCAGGGGGAATCTTGGAACCTAATGTTAACATAGTCCCATTAAGACACCTCCGTTCTGGAGGCATTGCGTATTTAAAGGCGGAGCATAACGCCGCGCTTTTTCATTACATTTAATTTTAATCCTATTAATCTATGCCTTAATATAAATATATTTTTACAAAGTATTTATTTATACAGTTGAATAAAAGCCGTAAATAATTACATATATGTAGAAACAAAATCATCGCCTGTATCTTAACTTCTTTAGCTAAAAAGCTTATTATGCAACCGAGGCCGGTCGTGCCACAGAGACACAAAGTGTGACTGTATACGCGACTGTGTGTGGGTTTGATCCCCACCCCAGGAAAATAAATATTTCTTTAAATGTATATTTCCTAGGAATGGAAGTCGTGGAAGCCCTTAGGTGTCGAGGCAAAGCGCGGCGTTGAGTTCCGCCACTCAGCACGCAATGCCTCCAGAATTCGGCGGAAAGTGAGTAACAAAGTATTTTAACACTAGTCTCCCCTGCGTACTCTGCCGTGTGCGGGATACAGCGTGAAGCTGATTTATGCAACATTTAAAAAAATATTCATTTACACAATTTTTTTCGCTGCACCTTTTGGAGTTTGATTGCTGTTACTTTTATTTGTGTCTATTGTTGGTTTGTTTGCTCTTCTTGTTTAGACGGAAACAAATGAATAAATATGGGCAATCACAATAAATTGCTTTTTTCGGTTCGTACGCGCCGGGCTGCCTCAAACGAACTAAATGTGTGGTAGGCATCGTAAATATGTGTTTACTTTCTATAACATGAAGGTATAGTGAAAAATTTGTTTATATATTATTAGAATATATTTTATTTAGTTGGACTATTTTTTTATGAATAAAATTGATTATTTTTTTAATAATAGTCAGTGCTATCATAAATGCGGTAGTTGTGAGTTCGAATACATATAATGTAAAACAGAGGCCGGTTTTGGCGCAGGGGCACAAAATGTGGTTGTAAAAATGACTGGTTGTGGGTTCAATTCCCACTGAAGGAAATGAAATATTTATTTAGATTTATATTTCCATTTCGTCGCTCTGGTGTGGAGGTAAAAGCGCGGCGTTGAATTCCGACGCTCAGCACGTAGCGCCTCAAGAATTCGGCGGAAAGTGGAGAACGAAGTGTCTTAACACAAGGTTCCCTCTGTCTACCCTGCTGTATGCAGGATACAGCGTAAAGCTGATAAATTGACATGTTTTTTCTAAATAATAAACAACTACTGCAGTAGTTGTGAGTTCGAATTTTAAATCTAAGTAATTGAAAGTATTTTAAGAAAAATGACGTAAGGTTCCATTAATTATGTAAAGTTGGAAATATTACAAAGAAGTATAGTAATTTATGTTATAATTTGGAGACCTAAAAGCTGAAACTCGTAAAATTATAACAAAATTAGTAAAAGCTTTTTAAACTCTAAATTTAAGCTCTGAAATCTAAGCAAAAAATAAATGACCCGGCAAAATGGTACGTAATAATAAATAAAACGGTGACACTTTACTTAACGCCTCGTTTGAAACTCAATAAATTTTGCTCCAATACGTCGTTTCTCTTTTATAAAAATCAATCTGGAATAACTGTAACATTTATTGATTTTTCTACGACATGTCACATAAAATTGTTTTTATTTTCCTGTTTTTTGTTTATTTGTCAATGCCTCTATAATTCGGATATAGGCGGGGAACAGAGTGACTTAACACTAAGCTGCCTACTTTGCAGTGCGAAATACAGCGTGGAAAAATATGACATTACACTTCATATTTGATTCTCGCTCTCAATAAAATCAAGAAATTAATAAGAAAACTCGAATAAAACTATAATAAATTTCTATTACGTTCAAATTTAAGTAGAGTTAAAAATTATAAAAAAAAAAATGAAAAGAACATGTTCTTCCTTGTTATTATAACAATACGTAAACACGTTATGAACTTCCTAAATTTAATTTTCACAGTGAATGACGCCCCTATTATTTTTATTATGGCAAGAAGTTGATTTGTAGCGTCAGTCGTTACAGTGTATGAACATCGACAATTACTCGTGTCCGGCACGCGTCTTGTTAAATTGCTGGTGGCGGTTCGGTTCCTTAATGTTAACTTGATTAAAAATATTAATAATATTTACATAATACATATTTTTTGTAGATTTTTTTATTTTTTAAGAAATAGTGTCTTTTTTATTGGTGTTTTATTAAAAGAAGTATTGAGGCCGTCAAGTGCACGATCCTGTAAACGCAACTGTTGTGGGTTCGATTCCCACTCAAGGGAATTAATATTTAACTTAAACTTAAGTTATTAACACTTTCATTTTAAAGCGCGGTGTAGAGTTTCGCCATTAAATACTCAATGCCTTCAGAATTCGGTTGAAACTAGCGAATGTAGTATCTTAATACTAGACTTTCTCTGCTTACCATGCTACATGCGGGATACGGCGTGAAGTTGAAAAAAAATATAAAGTTAATATCGAAAAAATATATCAATATAATTTATGTAATAAATTCAAAATCAATCCTTATAGAATATTCACAAAAGTAAATAAATAATTCGCAAATCGCATTTTCTATTCAACAAAACCCATACCCCAACATAGACACCCCAAAACCCATAAAATAGAGGATAAAATTGTATTAAATATTATTTTACGTATAAAGAAAGTAACTACCGCTGACTACTAAAATTGTACAAACGGGTTTCTGCATTCAAACATCGTGAAGGGCTCACACCGGAAAGGAGCTGGAATGCCACGCGTCTCACTTTGTAGATAATATTTAATCGAGTGAATTGATCTTTTCAAAAGGGATATGACAGCTTTATTCGTTTTTTTATTGTTTAAAAAAAGTACACTATTTGCTGTAGTTAATAGAAATCCGGTCAAATACTGATATTTCTGGTAAATCTGGTTGATATTGGATATATGGATGTCTTTAGAAAAGTATTTTTCTTCTATAACATGCTATTAATAGCGTATTCAAATTGTTATAATTATAAAAGTACGTGGTAAGTTCTGTTGATTAAATCATAGATTTATTTAAGGTGTAATCCGAGATCCTGCGGGATTGGAAACTCTCAGTCCCACAATACGGTGATTGAATTATTGCTGCGGGATTGGAAGCCCTACCTCATACAGACTATGTCATACTTGGAAACGTCTATATTATAATATAGAGTAGTGGAACTTAACGCCGGGCTTTGCTTCGTTACCAGAGCGAGAAAATGAAAATATTAAATATCTCATTCCCCTAGTGGTAATTGAACCCACAACCCTCGTTTTTACAGTCGAACACTTATCATGCACTCCAACGGCCTCTTTATACAATTTCTGGTTTCTAAAAAATAACGCCACCTATCGGACGGTTATTGAAACATTATTGATATCGACTTTTGTAGTAACTTTGAGTACCGATAGATGTCACTACGATGCTAAAAAGCGTTTTCCTTTATAATTATTTCTTATTTATATTTGTTTCTTATTTGGTGAAACTTGAATATTTTAAAAACAAATATGTTTTGCAACGTGACGTGGTACCTTAAAGCGTGTTTTGTAAGTTTAAAATTTTATTTTTTCTATCATTTGAAATAATAAATGTGTGATAACAGTAAATACCAAAATGTTTTAATAAAAATATATTAACAAAAATTGGCTATGTTTAGTTGAAGCCGGTTCATATTCCTCTAAGCCCAAAATTTTATTATATTAACAATTTTAATTACCGTAACATTAGATTGTTATAAAATTAGGTAAATAATACACTTAATTGCTAAATTATGAATATATGGTAATACCGTAGATAAATAAAAAAAGTTTTAAATTTATTCATAAGTAGTTGTTCGTTTTCAATTATTTATCAAGGTTTTCAATCTCAATTGGGCATGTTTATAATATTTAGATACATATATGTAACGAAACGGGGCGCGTGGGCCTCGACAAGCAGTCCTGACTCGTTAGGTCTTCCTTCATACGCGGAACGCGGTGAAGATAGATGACGTCTTAGTACAACCGTTCAGTAAGCCACTCGATTAAAAAGTGAAGTGCGCATTTTTTTTTCGTGCTTAATAATAATGCTGTTAGCCCTACTGGCTTTTACAGCGACACCGGTTGAGTAGGGAAGAGGGTACTCTGTCCCTAAAGAAATGCAAGCACTATGTGGCTGTCCTGCACTTCCCTAAAAGCTGACAATTGACATTGACAACTGACAGTGTTGCCATCCTCTGAATACACCCAAGTCAAACAACTTGACGTTTCCGTATTCAAACTCTGCGACATATGTATATTAAAATATCTTATAATACGACTGAGGGAGAAAGATCGTTGCGCAGGAAGCAGGAACATAAGCGTGCGCGGCGTTGAATTCCGCCACTCAACACGCAGTGCCTTCAAAATTCAGAAGAAAGTGATGAACGGAAGTAGCTTAATGGGAACGGAGTGTTCTGGCACTAGGCTTGCCTACATTCCCTGCTTTGCGCGGGATTCACACACGGGCATATCTTTACACTTTTTCACGTAATGACTTTAAACGTTGTGTGCAAACGAATGCAGTAACTTTATACTTTTAACTTAGAAAGGACTATTTATTGTACAAATGTATATAATTTTATATTTCTGAAAATTAATATTTTTACTGAAATATTGTTTTCAGCGACTTCTCTTTATTTATGCTATAAACTCCCATTTCTTGTAAAGTTTTGTAATTATAGAAAATATCGGTAAATAAGTTGTAAGTATATGATAGTTTTGATTACGCGACGAATTTCATACATAAATATGTTTTAATTGTGTTGATTTAGAAGTTTAAAAGTTTAAGTTTTTCTCTTCTTTAAGGGACTGAATCTGGATATTTGATATTGATTTCAGCTTCATACCTAAACGCAATCTGGAGAGAATTGGTCTTGCCAGACGGACAAATAGATACAATTTTTTTTATATCAACATAGTCTAAGAGAAAAACAGAATCATTACTTTCTCATAAAATAAAACAAAGTTACAGTGATTAATTATTTCGAAAACAATTTAGCAAGTCTAATGAATAAAGTTATCCATTCAAATTTGATTTACCAATAACTATTTTACAAAAAGGGTTAATTCAAGTTAAGTTTTTATGTAATCAATTTACTTTGGTGTACGCTGGCTTCGCTTTTTAAAACAATCACATAATATAGAATAAATCAAAATTAAATCAGCTTCATGCTGTATCCCGCACAGCAGGGTAGGCAGAGGGAACCTAGTGTTAAGATACTCCGTTCCCCACTTTCTGCTAAATTCTGGAGGTATTACGTGTTGAATGCCGAAACTCAACAATGCCCTTTTCCTAGACAGATTAGCACCAGAGCGAAGAAATTAAAATATACATTTTAAATAATATCCAATTTCCTCGAGTGGGAATCCTTCACAATCAGTCGCGTTTACCCCAAAATACTGATAAATATTGATAATTTATTTTATGTTATGAAAATTTTTTCAATAACTATAAAAATATAAAAAGTATTGAAAATATAAATACATTGGTTAGGTACCTTATACTTTATATTATGTTATTCAATATTAAACCAAAATATAGCTCGAATATTCACGAACTGCTTGCGACTCTAATGTCACGGTTTCACCAAAATATGTTGACACCTAGAAATCTTTAGCTTCATTTAATATGTCAATAATGTAGACATAACCAGGGATCTAGTTAAACTAGTTGCTAAATCTTCTTGAAAACGATATTTCTTCAGACTTAGAAGAAAATGACGTTGTTACTCCTGCTTTGACAGGTTACACCTTTGTCAACGGTAACAAAGGGAAATTATTCTTGACTATAAGCTGGAGCCGTTACAGGTATTTACAAGTACGTACTTTGTACGTACAAACTAACGTCAGCGTACATTGGTGGTTAAGAATCCAAAATTAGGAACACGAACTAATATAATTTGATGCATGATACCTTGACTTGGATAAGGAAATAATTTTAAATTTGGTTTTTAGCGTGTTGAGTGGTGGAACTCAACGCCGAGTTGTGCCTCGACTCCAGGACGGAGAAATGAAAATATAAAATATTTTTTTTCTTCGAGTGGGAATCGAACCCACAACCTGTCGACATCGCGCTTGTGCATCTGCGCCACGATTGGCCCCGTTTAATATATTAGACATCCCTACTAAATTATACATTTTGAAATCCAAAATTCAAAGGTAAGTAAACACATGATACTTTCTAATAGATTGTTTTGGATCTCCAAATGTAGAGAAACAAAAGGTCCAAACATTCATTTTTCCTTAAATGATGTAAATGTCACTTTTTCACTTTCAGAACGCGTGACTTATTTCGTTGTTTGTAAAGCGATTTCCTTAAAAAAACACATTTAGTCGTCTCTTTTCTTTTGATTGAATTACTCTTCATATCTTCACCGTCTTGTGCCTATTTTGGTTTAAGAGTTTCGCACTAGCACTCAGAGTTGTCAATTAATATTAATCTAACATTAAATGATACGGTAAGAGTAACGATTTAACGTTAATTTAAAATTAAATATTAAGTAAGATTTTAGTATATTGGTTCGTTTAGATTTTAAGTTAATTTTCTGATTAAGAGATTGAAAAATAATATTGGAGTTATAGTTACAAAATAAATATAGTTCAAGTTAAAACAATAAACGTTATGTCTTAAAATAATGTTGAACAGTTAATTGACGGTAGCAATTAATTCTTGCGAAACTCTTTCGTTTATCGGCCGAAGTGAAAACTTAAAAAGTATTTTTTTTGCATAAAAACTTTTGGTTTTATAAATCTATAGGTATTTATAAATAAAATTGAAATGTCTACCTGTGATTTCAAAATAACCGTTTCTTTCCGAGTGCCATATGTATATACATATACTTAGCACTACCAAAATAAAAACAAGGAATTGTAAAAAATTCCTGTCACGGCCGTCGTCTGGCTTTCTATTTGTTAACGTTAATCTCCGGAACGACGAACGGATTTTTATGGGACTAACTCTGAAAGATAGAGGGGGTTGTGGAGCAGCATATAGGCTATTTTATGTCCCGGTATTCTCGCAGGAGATTAACACGAGAGAAACCGTGTTTGTCCTGCACACGTACTTACTGTACGTTGGTATAGTTAACTATACTAAAATTATTAATCTATTTTTAACTACATACCCTTTTATAATTATGAAGTAAATGTTTAGTTCGAGCGGTGGTTGTCGCGCGGGGGCCGCCGGCCGCTAATATTATATAATTTGTGCTTAAAAATATATATTAATCAATATGCCTTGGATTTATAGGTCACTGTATTTTCCGTTTTTCTAAGCAGGTGCTTCCAGAGCAGGCAAATGGAATCTAGTGTTAAGATATTCTTCTTCGAACTATGTTCACAATTTCGAGACATTACGAATGACGGTACTTAACGTCGCGCTTTGTCTACCACAGCGGAGAAAAAATAATATTTTTGTTAATAAAAAATTCTTAAATATCCCCGACGGGCCACAACAACTATATGAAAGAATTATACAGCGCAATAAACTAAATTCTTATCTAAAGTATAAATTATTTGAAAAATATTTAAATTACACAACGCTTCTAGTAATAATGCAGTAGTTATTTTTCGTTGCATTGAATTGAAGACGAGCAACATTTAGAAATTCTCACTTTTTTTAGCTTCACACTGTTTCCCGCACTCAGCAGAGAGGCAGAGAGAAACTAGTGTTAAGACACTCCGTTCCCCAGTTTCCGACGAATTCTAGAGACATTTCCTATTGAGTGTCGAAATGGACTCGGAGCGAAGACTAGAAAATATGAAGTATTTCATTTCTTCAAGTGGGAATCCAATTCGCAACCTGTCCCATTTACAGTCACACGCTCGTACCTCTGCGCCACGACTAGCCTCAAATTTCCACTTTAAAAATAAAATATTTAAAAAAAAACTTATAGTAAATTATGGTAATTGTGTACTAAACCCGTATAAATTTTTTTTTTCACGCACTTTATTTCACGGTCCGTTTACTATGAACGTAGTCGGCGTACACCGTTGTGTAACAGTCCACGTTGGAAGCAGTGATCTGATTTGAAGTTTTAGCAATATATGAGTAAATATCTATGCTTCACGCTGTATCCCGCAAACAGCCGGGTGGACAGAGGGAACCTAGTGTTAAGGCAAAGAATTCTTTGGGCATTGCGTGTTGAGTGGCGTAACTCAATGCCGCGATGTATCTTGTCACCAGAGCGAAGAATGAGTGCGAAGAGCCAGTGAGTGAGTGTCTTAACACAAGATTCCTTCTTCCTTCCCTGCTACATGCAGGATGTAGCGAAAAAATTAAAATATTTAATATTTAATTTCTCGTGTGGTTATCGAACCCACAATCTGTCGCGTCTTCACAAGTCACATGCTTGTGCTACTGCGACATGCCGGCCTCAAGTTATTTCACATCTGTGTAAATTTGAAATAACTTGAGGTGTGTGTGTTTAATTTATGTTGAATCAATTTAATCTCCTAAATAAACGACATGTAGAATTATTACAAATATTGTTGTTGTATCAACGATACTATGTTATATAAATCAAATTAAATCAGCTTCACGCTATATCCTGCACACAGCAGGGTAGGCAGAGGCAACTGGTGTTAAGTTAAGGTTCTGCCACTTAACACACAATGCCTCCAGAATACGGCAGAAAGTGGAGAACGGAGTGTCTTACACTAGGTTCCCTCTGCCTACCCTACTGTGTGCGGGATACAGCGTGAACCTGATTTATTTATTTATAAAACCACTCGAGTTCAGTGCCTGCAGGACAGTGTATTTAATGATAGATACTGATACCATAACAAATATTAAACGACATGACACATGAACGATCCCAACAATAATATAGCACAGATTTGGTGGTATGCCAGCTTGCTCTTTAAGAAGTTGATCTTGAATTTGTTGTAAGGCGACGTCGCGTCGGCTCCCGCTCTGTTTCATTAACTTTTTACGACCAAAAACATTCTTGGCCATGTCTGTGTCTGAAAAAATTGACTTGTTTTGATATTAGAAAGGCTTATAGGGGATTTAGGGGCAATGGAGCAACAGTCATCTAAACTATTCTGATGTATTGCATTTTCTCAAGCCGTGGAGGCTTTTAATTTTGGGTACGTTATTTTTTATGTTTTTGTTTATAGAAAATTCTATAATAATTTCAATAAAATATTTTATATGAGAAATTAATAAGATCAGCTTCAGATTTGTATGCTGCATATAGAAAATTATATCAGTATAGATAGAGGCCAGTTGTGACGCAGGGGCACAAGGTGACTATAAAATCGACTGGTTTTGATCCCTAGTCGAGGTAGTGAAATCTTCATTTAAATCTGTATGTTCATTTCTTCGCTCTGGTGTCGAAGCAAAGCGCAGCGTTAAGTTTCACCAATTAACACGCAATGCCTCCAGAAATTGGCGGAAGTGGGGAAAGGAGTGCCATAACACTAGGATCCTTTTGCCGCACCTTGCTGTGTGCGGGATAGAAAAATATTGGAATAGGTTCCCAGGTTTCTCATTGTGATACATGCGAGTTCCATCCTGGTACATTAAGTAGGCACAGAATCACTACAATAATTCAAATTCTTCTGAAAATGTAATCATTTCTTCAGTATAATATACTGATTTTTATACATTTTTCTTTAATAGGAAGAGGGCTACATGGCAAGAGTTATGAATATTACCTACTGATAGGACCTTTGCATTTTTTTGTACATGTTTTAGATTGAGAACTTATTGATCATCGATTGTTCTTTATTTTCCTCGCGGCTTAAAATCCTTGCGTACTATAGGAAAATAAAAATATGTTAAAAATCGCCATTGTGGCGCAGTAGAACGAAGTCCGACTGTAAATGTAACAGTTGTAGCTTCGATATTAAAATCGCTAGGACAAGCTCAACCGTTTAGTTCCTCCACTCAATATGCAACATCGTGAATTCGGAAAGTGGAGAACGAAGAGTAGAAGACAAAGCGAGAAATTGGAAAAAAAAAATATTTGAGTGAGTTGAAGCCATGACCTTAGTTAATAATATTATAACTGTATCTAGGAAAAACGCGGCGTTGAGTTCTGCCACTCAACACGCAATGCCTCCAGAATACGGCAGAAAG
>DWAN01005703.1:0-11022 GCA_018230445.1 Heliconius hewitsoni | reverse complement strand
GTTCCCTCTGCCTACCCTGCTGTGTGCGGGATACAGCGTGAAGCTGATTTATTTCAATTATTATAGTAAAATTAGTAGTAGTAGAGTAGTAGAAGATTTTTTTCGGATAATTTTAGAAGCGAGGCGAATGAATTTAATGTAATTGGTGCGTTTTCCACCTTCCGCCTATTTTTTAAATGCGTTGGAACTTTATTTGCTCAATTTATCTGACCAAGAAATGAAAACGAAAGTACTTTAATGTAATCATTCACCTCAGTGTGTCTAGTCACTGTGTTTCGCCACATCTTAATATGTAGGAAACTTGTTTTATTATTGTTGTGCTTTTATTTAAAAGATCAAATTTTATCGAAATATAATCATTCGAGTTTTGTGCAAGAAAGCAATCATTATGTATATAAAATAATATAAATGTGTTTTTTATAAGCAATAATTTTTGATTTAATTTCAGCAAAAGCTAACTTCTAGCTTTGTGTTATTTCAACAATTCAAAATCGTTTGCAAAAAAACTATTTGAATAATATTCTGAATTTAAACATGAAGAAAAGGGACTAAAAAAATTTTTTTGAAAATAAAGAAAACCGTAGATTGAGAATACTTTATTTTTTTAAGATTACAATAGTTCCAAGTAACTTTATATATCATCGTTTTAATACATTTAAGTTTACTTTTGCAATGAATAATCCTGTAAAAATTTTCTTTTTCTCAAATCAAGTTCAAGTTTCAAGTCAGAAAACATTCTAAATTTAGTTTTCAGATGTAATTAAATCCCTTTGAAAATAATTGTAATATTACTTGATTTATAACATTATTAATTGAATATATTTGAAAACATCAAAAACATTGAATTGCGTTACAGAACAGGATTATTCATTTAAATATACCTTACAATCTAAATATACATTTATAATGGATGTTAAGCTAGAAACATCTCAACATACATCTTTAGTAAATATGTTGAGAGAAGATAAAATCTTTTTTATTCTACAGAATGAAAAGATCATCTAGGTACGTAGTAAGTACCTAAAAGTATAAATTTATTTTAATATATTCGCACATAAGTTAAAAGCAATCGTTACGAAGAGTATACAGGGTGGAAGCGTCAGCGCTCCTTTTACGGGAACAGCATGTAGAGTAAAATAATTCTAACCTATACCTAAAGAAATTAATCAAGATACCTCAACAGTTCAGACGTATGATTTTTTTCGTTTCACTATGTTTGTCCATACCTATATTTCGTATGACGCAGTTACGCATACATACCAATAATGTCAATAACAGCTACTACTACAAAAATACTACTAAAGGCTAAACAACTTTAATCTTTGCCGCCAATACTTACGACCCAATTTCGGAACGAGGCGTATGCGGCGATTTCCCTTTGATAGGTTTATATCTGTGTGCGTCATTCTTGAAAAATGGTGTTTTATTTTAAAAGGATAATTTAATTATTTATTTTGTTTGAAAAAAAAAACCATTTTATTTATGGGATTGTTTAAATGGTATTAGGCTTTTAAAGAGTAGTTAAAACTGGTTTCATTTAAAGTGGTGCTGACACTTACATCCTGTATATTAATGGCCTATTAATTAAGATAAACATTAAGATAAATCACTACTCAGTTACATCAATTGTTATAATTAGAACACAACATTTACTCTTACTTTAATTATGTGACTACGAAGAATATATATGACTTTATAAAAATGCAAATTATTTATGTATGAAGCAAAAAGTGATTACATCATAAAAATAGACTTAAAACTCTCAATTTCATTTTTCCATATCAAAATAGTCTCTCTTATCATTTAACCATCGATATCAAAATAGATTCTTCTATCACTTAACAATCGTATAAAAGTAGATTTTAGATTTTGTTCCAATCTGCGTGCAAAAATATCCTTCTATTTTAGTTATATTTTTATAAAATAATTTCAAGGTACAATTATTTATCTGCAGTCCGACGTTTATTGTTTTCTTTTGAGAAAGCCATAAAAAAAATTAAATAATCCACTGGACGGAAGTGTTACAAAAACAGTGAAAAATATTTAAAAAAAAACATCTATAAATGTATAAAGTATGTTATATAAAAATATTTATTTAGATAGGATAGATTTAAAAATTATAAAATTTTATAAATAATTACAAAAAGTTTTCTTTAAAAAATATATCTTATAAATTTTTGTAGGTTTTTTGGAAAAATATATTTTATTACGTACTTTAAAATGTTTTTCATATCAAAACGTTTCTTTCGTTCGTGTTTATACACTATTAAACAACTCTATGTTCCCTTCTTTACCCTTTGTTCCTCAACTAAAAAATATTTAAATAAATTTGCGCGTTTTTTTTGCCTAGTGCGTAAAATAATAACTAAAAACAAAATTACATTTATTGAGAAAACTATTGTTCATAATCTTATACTAATTACCTAAGATATGACGACAACATATAGATAAATTGAATTACGCTAATACATTATATCATCATTTAAGAACACTACTTTTAAAATTTTCAAAAGTAATATCAATTTAGTATAAGCAATGAAATAAATGATCGTATTATCTATATAAGATAACACATAAGAATTCATTTATACTCATGAATTATGAAAGTATGAAAGAAATTGCATCTGCAGGTCCACACATGTGGAGATGGTGCATATTCATGGTTCATTCTTGAAGTAACTTTATTAATCGAAATAGACGAAATAGACGTATCTTCTTACTTATTACTAACTTAGCCATTTAACCTAACAGATTTGGCTCAAATATAAGTTACTCAATCAAAATGTTAAATATTCCATTTATTCCTCATGTAGAGGGGTATTTTTTTTTATTTTTTTTATTTTAATCCATGAACACCAAATATGAATGCCTACATTAAGATAAAGCCAAATATTTTAAATGAGATGATGATGAATTCATGCGAATTCGATTATTATTTTTTCGGTAATGTTAGTATTTTTTTTTGTAATTATATTCCAACTTACAGAATTTTGCCAATGATTCCGAACTACTTTAATAATAGATTTCAAATGGTAATATTGAAACTTTAATGCCAATTTCTTTATAGTCGCGTGGTCGGAAGTTCAAAATGTGCCACCACTCACAATTCCTGAGTCTCGCGTATGGCAGGAGCTCCTCGTTGTGGGCTGCAAGTATTCACGGCCTGGTGCATGATGTGCACCTTTATATCGCCAGTGCCTTTCCTATATTCCATTGTGCGTCGGTGGCGTCCAGAGAAAGAATTAGACAGAGAATTCTTACAGAAGCAGTAATTAAAGAGATGAGCGTAGGCCCGACGGAAACTGCGATTAACTGTTCCATATATGAAGCTAGTAATAATAGAACGGATTAATCCAATCCATGCCGCACCGTAATATTTATCATCAGATATACCAGGGTATTCGTAGACAATGACAATGTAAGGTAGCCAGGTTCCTACATAGAGAAGATAGGAGACAATATTAGAGGCGTTCATAGCGTTGTCTCGTTCATACATTTGAGATCTCTTGTAGTGACCATGTCGTCGTGCACGTCTTTTTATAGCAATTGCAGTTAATATCATGCATATGATCGTCAGAATGCCGGGTACCCCATGGAACACTATAGTTGTGGTAATACGGAAGTAAAAATTACCATAATGTGCGCGCCTGCAGTAATCGTAATCCAAGCCCAAGAAAACGCCACAAGCAGCCAGGACGCCACTTAATAAAAAGATAAGTGATGTTATGAGTTCGATTCGCATAGATATGAAGACCTCGTACTCTTGATTAGAATGAAGTCTGTAGTAGTCATCAGCGGCCACAAGCTGTAAAATAATTACAATTACAGGCGCGAAATACTCTTAAAGGGGTCTATCAGGATAAAGAAATTCTTATGAAATTTAAAATAAACCTTATGTTCAGTTAATAGTCTATTTTGTAATATCAATAACAATTTATAATGTCACGAAAATTCTGAAAAACAACAAATACGACTATCCAAGTCATATTCAGATTAAATTTTATAAAGATCTTCAATAGAAACCGAATATTAACTACTTTACTCTAACTCTAACTCAACTCTAACCTCTCTACCTAACTAATAAAAAGCAATACAATCATGTTAAAAACAATTCATTAGAAGTCGGTGCAGACCTAGACCAATTTTGCATCAGTTGTCAGATTACTTACCAGAAAGTAAAAGCTATAGCAATAAGTCGAAGTTATAGCCAGAAACTGCAGAGTTTTGCAAACGTTGAGATTATCCCATTGTCCTGATAGCAAGATAACCGTACAAACTGGCATTATACACGTTGTTATAAGCATATCGGCCAAACCGACGCAGGCTAGAAAAACGTTACCTAAAACAAAAGTGATTGATATGAAGAATTGTATCCTTAATACATAATCTATTACGTTTTAATAATATAATTAGAGGTAAAAAATAATTTATATTGTGGAAGATTGTTTTCTAAAATTGGCGCATTTTGGTGGAAAACTGGTACTCATGTCATCAAAAATATCTGATAAAGGGTTGAAGGAACGTGAATAGGGTAAACACAGGATAGATGCCCCTTTTGAAAAAAGCCTCCTAGTTTCAAAAATATACATTTTATAAGTATAATTTCTTTGAATTTTGCTACTTTATTCCTTTATGTTGAATTATTAATTAGTTGTTTGACTTACCAATTACAGATTTGTGGGATAGATGCTCTTTATATAGCGTAAACGAAAATGTACCCTAAGTTATGAGTTATGATGATGTCTCCCAGTAATTTAGAATTTATTAAAATTATTTGGATTTTTTTAAAAGGTCTAAAAGGTTATTATTAAAAACTAACAATTACGTTAGAATATAATTCTATTATTGTCTTTTTATTGATTCTTGTCTTTAATTTACTTTTAAATATATTTTTTTATCATTCTCGTAATTTTTACGAAAATAATGACTTTCTTACTTTCTTTATTTGTGTTGTGTTGATCTTTCTTTAGTTTTATTTTTTCTTTTGTAGTTTCAGTTCAAGAAAGACAAGGGATTGACATTCTTCTTATTTTAGCTAAAAATGTTGCGATACTTATCTTAACAGGAATTCTCTGGGTGTGATCCGCAATAAACGAGTTGCGTATATATGTAAAGGATGACTTTAATAAAAATTAGGGTGGTACCATTACAGTGGTGAATTAAATTAGATTATTATCGATTAACAAAACGTGTTAATTATAAATCTAAGTTTTATTAAAATATGAGTAATATATAATTAAAAAAGGACAGCGTTAGTTTCCACCACCCAATGTGCTAAAGTTTGATGCGTGAGAGCAATAAAAAAATATCTTCTTGAAAAAACTATAATATTAGTAGACTATATCTGTAGATCGAATATTTTTCACCCATAAATAAAACCTTTAATTACATATTAATGATGTATGAATTTTTGTCAGTATAAATTATTGACTCCAGTGGTGAACCGATTTTCTAATTCGGCTCTGTTATTCACATCTTTAATTGTTATTTGACTTATGAGATTTTTCTCTAATTATTTGGCTTTTATGCTTTCATGTATAATATAGCAGATCTTTCACCAGCTTCTCTCCATTCTAGAATAACTTTTAAACAGAAGTCAGTATGGTTGACATATTTTTGAGGTCTTGCATACGCATACGGCATACGCGAGGAATGTGCTTGCAAGCTGATTTCCAGATGAGAAAATTTAAAAAATGAGCTGAGATAACTTAAAAATAAATATGATGTAATTTTGTGGACTTAAATTGAATTTTGTGCATTTTTTAACCTAGATTGAAAATTACTGACGAATTAAACCGGATCTTTTACAAGATTTGCGTGGACTTACTATTACTACTACTACTACTAGCTTCACACTAGGGATCTAGCGGGATAGTCAGAGAGAACGGAGCGCCAAACGCTACGGTCTTCTATAAACGTCTTTCGCCTCGTCCACCGTCATCAGCTTCTCAGCCCTCCGTGGGTCCTCGTGCCCTTTACGTGACCTGGCTCCAGTGGTTTGATACTGTATTTTCGAAGGTCATACTTCCCAAGTGGAATTACAGAGCCAATACGGACTATTCCCAACCTATAGTTTTTATGCTCTGCTCTGCCAGCCGGTAAAGGCATGAATTAAATAAATACACACTTGTCTTTGTCAGCATATATCTAATAATATAATATATTGGTTTAATAGAAGATATTAAAATAGCCAAGATATAAATATAAAACAATTTGACGACGCTCTTTGTATATAGAAGTGTAGAAGTCCTTAGGGCTATCTATCCTTTGATTGGTTGCCTTTTTAAATTTTAATATGAAAAAAATAAAATGTAAGCTCTTGCTAATTTTAAAATTACAAATTTTCAATCATTTTTAGCATCCGCTGCAAATATATTCGCTCTTAAAATTATGTTAAAAAAAATAAGAGTGCGCCTGTAGTACATATTAAAAAAACATATTCTTAATTTTTATTTTTGTAAATAGGATTTTTAGAAAGTGGAGCATCTATCCCATTTGGGTATCTATCGGTTTTTAGATTTTTACCCTTTAGGCTTATTCCCCTAACAGGGTAGCCAGAGAGAACGGAGAGCTCTGCAAATCTGTTTTAAATAGTAACATATCATAGTTCATCATGGCAACAAAATGTAAAAACACTAAGATTACTAATAATGCTTTACTTATAATAATTAAGAGCAGTAACAATCGCATGCACATTTAGGTATATTAGGTTAATATAAAACCAATAAAAAAATCTAATAATATTAAGAAGCATAAATATTGTAAATATATTAACTACATAGAACAAAATAATTATCACTTTTGCACAGTCGCTATTATAATTATATATATTATAATTTTAAGCTATAAGAAAATTTTAATTATAAGACTATTGTGACCAGTAGTCCACAGGACCAAGCCTGCGAACAGTCGCACATGTTATGGGTTCTATTCCCTCTAACGGAAATGAAATATTTCATATTTCTTCGCTCTGGTAATTCCAGAATTCGTCCGAGAATGCGGAACGGAAGTGTCTTAACACTAGTTTCCCAGGTTCTCTCTGCCTACCCTGCAAAGTAAAAGCGGGAGCCATTATATGTTATAAAATTTATTCATATCTTACCAATGCGTCTGAGCGTGTGTTCAACAAAAAATGAAGACACAAAGAATCCGTTCATGGTACATCCAAACGTTGAACACAACAGCATGAATAGTAGTCGAGCCATCTTTGACCACGTATTATCTAATGTCACCGGCGATATTGTTTTCTTGACGACGCTGGTAATATTAAGGGGTTCCACCCCAGACATGGGGGGTGATGTCCCTGTTGACATGTTGAGATATTTAATTGCGATGTCTCCTTAGTCGCCAATGGTTACGTCGGTTGTAGAAGGGGTCGAACATAGGTCCCAATTTAATTCGAGCGTATATTACGGTAGCTATAATGACAACAATTAAAAGAACACCCATATCGATATAAACTTTTGTAAATGAAAAAAGAAAAAAATGCACTATTCGCAATTTTTATTTTATTTCTCACAATTTTTATAAAATTCGTAAATTAATTACAAAAACCAATCTCAGTTACTTTAAAAAGAAAAAGTTTAAAATTTAAATACAGCTACAATATTGAACGAAAACAAATAATTCAAGTAAATAATGATTTATAGAAACGCTTGTTGTCACTTCACAATATAGTTCGAGCGGCGCTAGTTAGTATCCGCGGGGCCGGCTAGCCTTGCAGCGGACGGTCGTCGAATGCGCTTGCAATGGGGTGCAACGTTACCAAAATGACACCCGCGCCTGCGAGCAGGCGCAGGTCCGAGAGCGCGGGGCGGTGCTACAAACTTGCACACTACGACAGATTTCCGCGAATACTGTATGACTATGAAGTGTGAGTTTATCATTAAAACGCCCCTCGCCGCCGCAGGTTGAAGGGGGTAATAGTTTCAGATCAAAAATCCATCTACCCCTACCTCTGAAGCCTTGCTATGTTTATTTTTATCTTGCGCTAATCAATATTAATTAATTTGGATTTGTAATTACTAGCTTTTATTTTATTTCGCATTATTTATGATAATATAATGTATGTAGACATAAATATATGTTAAAGTCAGTATAATGTACATATTATATCTTATATCGTATTGTTTGTGTCGTAGTGCGATGATTTTCTCTAATACTTTGCAAGTCTGGGTTCATATCCGTACATAGGGAAATGTTTACTTTATTATTGGTGTTGATTAAGTATTTGAAAAATATGTATCATACGTATGTTATTAGCGAAAAAAAAGATATGTCTACTGCTTCACGTTTTATCCCGCACACAGCAGGGTAGACAGAGGACACATAGTGTTAAGACCGCCGTTCCCCACTTTCTGCGGAATTCTGAAGGCATTGCGTGTTGAGTTACGCGCGGCGTTGAACAACGCCGCGCTTTGCCTCGACACCAGAGTGAAGAAATGGAAATATAAATTTAAGTAAATATTTCATCTCTTGGAGTGGGGATCGAACCCACAACCAGTCGGTTTCACAATCACACTTTGTGCCGCTGCGCCACGACTGGCGTCGATGGAATATGGAAATAGATATGCTTATTGGAAATATTATTTATTGTAGGTATATAAGTTTGTTGTTAGAAAGCTGTCTGGTCGAGTGTACCCAACTCTGAACTCTGAACGTTACCCATTGTCGTTAAATTAGTTGGTATAGTTTTCACGTAGTAGTATTTATTTTACCAGGACTCGGGAACTCGATGTCGATTCCACTAACATATATCGAACCCGTTCGGAGTTATAATTTAATTTGGCTGCAAGTAAATTAAAGTTCTGAATCCAGGGCAAGTGTTTTGATACGGTTTTGTGTGCATTGTAGTAACTACCTATAACTGAACTTTTAACAAATATTTATAGTTGTATTATACAGATAAAATAATTTATGCCATAAATCAATCATATCGAAGTTAATATAAAACTTACAAATTCAAAATATTTTTTTCAAATCATTAATAATATTTTTTTCTAATCATTAATAATATTTTCATTTCTCCTCTCTAGTACCAAGGCAAAAAGCGCGGCATCGACTTTCGCCACTCAGCATGCAATACCTCGAAAATTCGGCGGAATGTGGGGAACGGAGTGTCTTAATGCTAGGTTCCCTCTGTCAATCCTGCTATATGCGGAATATAAAGTGAAGCTGAAAAAAATATTAATAACAATTTATATAACATAACGTAGCATTTTTTTCTTTTATTTTAATAGTCTACATTGCTTTCCCTTTCTGTACGGAACCATATAGATGGATGAAAATGGGAACAACACCGTAACTTAGTAATACTGAACTTTTTGTATATAACCCATTCTTACAAGTCGCATCAGAAGACATACTCTGATTACTTTATGAAGAATAGCCCTTATAATAGTTTTAATTTGAATATACATTTGTTGTTTTTTTTTCAGCATCACACTCTATCTCGCATGTAACAAGTAGGCAGAGAGAGCATGGTGTTAAGACACTCCGCTCTCTATTTTCCGCCAAAATCTGGAGGCATTGCGGGATAGCGTGGTGAAACGTAACGCCACGCTTTGACTTCACACGACGAGAGCGAAGAAATTAAAATATGAAATATTTAATTTCCTCGTTTACAGTCACACACTTGTGCCCCTGCGCCACGACCAGCCTCATTTATTGAATTAATCATATACTGTTAAATGATAGTATACTGTTAAATGATAATATAATTTAACATTTTCAAATGATACTATTTATTTTAATAAATAATATACTATTATCAGGTATATACAATAACTTGTCGAGAATCTAAAACAAGTACTTAGCAATCGAAATTGTTGAAGTAGAACAACGTGATCAAGTTCGATACATCGTGAGCTTTGCGTCATAATAATATTAAAGCTAACTTTAGAGGTACGCGTATGAAGCATCTGTATAATTATTGTGTTAGGTAGTTATTATTCCGCCTACGTGAGCAAATCCTTTCTGTGAAGACGATAATTTCACCTGATAACTTCATAAGAAAACATTGATGAAAAATTGCATACTTTTATGAATTGCATTAAATTATTATCACCGAATGAATGAAAAATTATATACATATTTTTAATTTAAATATATATTTTCGGTAAATTCACATTTATTTACATTCGTTAATACATTTTTTTTTACCTTAACTTATATAGGTCAACTGCAAGTAACAATGTAAACGCGTAGTCCGATCGAGCCTCTCTAACGCGCTCTCGTTTGCAAGCTTGGCTCAGGCGGAAAATGACAGTGTGACATTGAGACATGCTTTTTCGTGCGTGCAGCCGGCGTTTATCGATTTATAAGAAGTTATCACGTTAAAAATATTTTGAATTAACTACATAAATACCTACCGATTGAATACGTACCGATAGATCCACAATGATGAAAATTAAACGCGGCAGGTGCTGCCGCTTTAAACAAATGGAGTTTCGGTGTCGATTGAAAATCTGAAAATAAAACAACGACAATCATTATCTTGGAAGTAATATCGGAACAAAAATCGTTTTTAAATAAGCTTAATTTTATTAAAAGCTCTCAGGAGTTTTAGCAAAATTGTTATTTTTATTACGAGAATACATTTACATCAATTTTTTTAGAAATAATCATTGTTTTACCGCTCTGCTATAATCAGATAATGTATATTATATTATAATAGAGTCCGAATTAGATGGTGGTTAAAGTTAAAAAAAATCACTAGCTTCGAAAATATATTAAACTACGCGATTATTTATTTAATAAACTGAATTGCGTTCGTTTTCCTCGATTGCACAACGCAAATAAGAGTAATGTTTATAGGTTTGTATGTACATACATAATTGTGCTTGTGTGTTCGTATGTGGCGTTGTAGAGACCGTTCAATATATCGTCGTTCGATCGATCGATCGTTCAATATATTTATATTGAACGATTTTGATGATTCTTACGTTAATCGATTCATATTACCCTAGAGATCTTCCCTAAAGTTATGACAATAATTAAAATCCACCACAGCGAGAACCAGAT
>DWAN01005702.1:0-11022 GCA_018230445.1 Heliconius hewitsoni | reverse complement strand
TCATTACCACCCCCGGCATTTAAAACCGGCGTGAAGTAGTGGCTTTATGCCACTATGTTTCGCATCAGGTAATGCCGGGCTTCGGCGCCCAACCTTAAAGACAGGCAACGCACCTGTAGCTCCTCTGATGTTGCACGGGGTGCGGCGGTAATCACTTACCATCAGGTGACCTGAACGCTCGTTTCTCTTGTTTCTTCCATAAAAAAATATAGTTCAGTACATGCTGGAAGTATACTAACCTGCAATTAAAATAAAACCTCTAATTTAGGATTTGCATTTTATTGCATTTTATCCTAAGTGAACACAGAACCTGTCATTATTATATTTTTGATGGGATTGCCCGTATTCAAAAACCATATTATCAGTTACACTTTGCTACTTATGTTTTTAATTCTCCCTAATATTGTATAATTTTTTTGTAGAAATGGTATTACCACATTAAATTATTATAGACAAGTACTTATAAAATTTACAAAATAGCGAGCCATGAACCTTTATATTTTAACCTTTTCTACAATATTGGAGAGTTTACTTACGTAATTTTAAAATTAATCACCCATTCTGCCTTTTTGCTTAATTTAATTATTAATTTGAATATATCAAAGTCAAAACCAAAATAATCTTTACTCAATTACGCAATTGCAAGCATTTTTGATTTATCAAATTACATAGAAATGTCAATAACTTCAGTCCTACAAGTAACTACTACCGGCTCCAAAGGTATTTCTGCTGACTAAAGCCGGCAAGAAACTAAATATTTCATGATATCAAGAGGTATACACCACAATACACTCTATTTTGCTATTTCGTAATATCAATTGATTCTATGAATTAATAAAATGCATTCTGAATTATAAGTTGGCTATGTACATATTATTTATTACAAACAAGATCTCTACATTGTAAGTTTTTTTTATATACTTGGAATACTAAAATTTAAGTGTATAACGAAGAAATAAAATTTGTTGCCTATCTATTGAAGTGTTTTTTTTTTATTTTAATCAGCAAGAAATATAATTTTGAAACGATTAGGTATGTGGAATGTATTCATGACAAGTAAAAAATGTTTTTTCCAAAATAGTGGATTGACAAGTGATTATTAAGTTCCATCTTTTAAATCTTTGACTGCAAAAAAAATATATATATAAATAAAAAAATATTTCACACACTTCAGCAAGAGAACTAAATGAGAATAAAAAGAAACGTTATATTTTAACATTTTAATATCAAATTAGTGATAAGTTACATAACAATATGTACAAAAGTAAATGATGTTCATACAATAAAAATAGCTTTTACCAAGTGAGTATTGAACAAAAATCAACAATATTTTTGGATATCTGACATATAAAATGAGTATTAATTGTTTCAAAGGAAGAAATCATGCTTACTTACAGCTTATAAAATGAATATTCTTAACACTACCTACATATATTTAAAATATAAGATAAGGCTTAGATGGCATTTGCACTACAGTCTGATCAATAAAATTAAAAACATATAAGTGCGAACCCAATTAGATTCTAGAAATAATGTTTTAGTTTTGTATTAATTATACTATAAACGAATGACTTTGATCATGCTCACAGAGCATTTGCAGGTTTTAGTCATATTCTATGACACTAATTTACGCTATTGGTTGACATAACGTCACTGGCTTTGTGGTCAGCGTTCACTGTAAAATTTACTGCTGGTAGTAAAGCCCTTTGTAGTCAAGAGCTGCCTTGTCTTCTAATAACCGAGCGGATTCTGGGTTGTTCTTCAGTTCTATGGCGGCACGCTCCTGGAATTTCAATTAAAAATATTATATGTCGACTGTAGATATTACTTGCATATTGTTTTATATATTTTTTTAATTATCAACTTCATTTAGTCCTAATACATTGTTGCGCTTTATATACGGAATAGTAGAAGAAAAAATTAAATTTTAAGGGATTTTATTCCAGTTTATATAAATATCAAGTAATTGTTACGTTTGTAACTATTGAAATAAATGAATGATGTTAAAGAAATACATATTAAAAATTACCTGGTTAGCTTTAATTCCAGCATAGATCAAATCAAGACCTTTTTGGATTTCAGGAGAGACTGGGGGAGGGGTTGGGATATGGTCGCCCTTAACTCTGAAGCCTAGTTCGTCAGCGGTGTACTCTACAGTGATGATTTGACCATCTGGCGCGGTATAAGTGTAGGAGCCATGTTGAACCAAAGCTGGCACTTTGTCTTCGTTTTCTCCAACAGTTTTCAAGTAACCTTCTTCTTGAGCTTGAATGTTGTTTCCAGTTTCATATCTGTAATATAAATTATTTATGTTTTAATTGTTATTTTAAGTGAGAAACATATTTTAAAGTTTACGTTTTTATGTCCTTATGTATTCTTTTTTTAATAGTCGTTAAAGAAATATATACCTCACTGTTAAGTTACTTTTATTTTATTTCATAATAGAATTGAACGTAATGAAACTAGCTACCTGTTACTCACAAGTATGAACTTCTGTGTGAATGAAAAAATATAACCGGATTTTAAATCGTTTTTTACGTGCCCAATATCGTTCATAATAGACGAAAGTGAAACTCTTAATGTGGTAATATTTATATAATATATTAATCATATTATTAACAAGCTCTATTAAAATTTACATATATATTTTTTTTAATTTTTAGGGTTTTGTATCTTAACAGGAAACAGACAGACAGACGTCGGTCAACAACGTCCCTTTTTTGGATACGTAACCCTAAAACGAAATTCTTATAGGATTTCTTTGTTGTTTGTCTGTCAGTCTGTCTAAGTCTGATTCAGATATCCAGGTCTAGAATATCTTGGACCAATAAATAGATTAAGTCTCAAAATCAAAGCCGCATTTTGTATAAATTTCACTGCGTAATCAAAATCTATAGGGTACTTTTCGAACTACCTAGAATTATGAATTTTAGTAAGAAATGAAAAAAATCTTAGTTTATTACAGAGAAAAAAATATTACAAACTTATATTTTGTATTCATTTAATGAAAAACTAGTGTATCAGTCTGCAAACGTAAGTTTATCAACTTATAAATAGTTTTACTTTCCGTTGACCTACAGCCATGAAATGGGTATGGAATCATAAGAGAGCAAATTTGACTGGTACCTACACGAAAACTATTTTTAATACAGAACATAAATGATTTTTTTTTAATACTTTGTATTTTCTTTATAAATTTTACACATTATTCAGTGAGCAAATATAAATGCGTAATATATATTTTTGGGTCTCATGAAATCTAATTTATAATAAATAATAAATATTCATAATAAATAAATCCAATATAAAACTTACGCTGTCCTGTAGCTGCCATCAGTTTCCTGTTCCTTGTCGAAACGAATGATCGGGATGAAGGTGGTGGTGTCGATTTGAACTTTGGGTCTGAAATCCTCAATTGGTTTGGCCTGTCTGTATTCCTGTGGTGGCTGCCTGTAATCTTGCTGTTGTTGATAGTTATTGTAGTTTTGCTCAGCAGCTTGTTGGTCTTCTAAACCTTCAGGCTTCAAGGACACTCTTCTTTGAGGAAGAGCGGCTGTGAGCGCTAGAACAGCGGATAACACCACCTGTAAATCATGATTTTTTTTTTTTATATTAAATAATAATAAATTTTGATTATTATAAACTCAACAATTCTAACAAATACAAAATACAGACGGGCCGCCAAATTGACAATTAGAAACAAATGATATTACTATTATACGAGATGTCAGTTAGATCATTATCGAAAATGATGTATGATTATCGCAAGGAATAATAAGTTGCAATGATGTCAGCCAGTGAGGAGCTTAATCATATTCTTGATGTCGTAAGATACCTTATCTCGTGGCCGGATACAATAGGTACAAGTTTCGACATCGCTTCGTTCGTTACATCGCTTGGGCGAAAGCAGGTCCCAATACAACGTGAAGAAGAGAATCGACACTTGTTCTGTTCATATTGTTTTCTTTCAGATGTTTTTAGCTTTAGCTACGCTTAACATTGAACATCGTCATGCATATTTTACAGTTACACAACAAACGAGTTAAGAAGAAAAACGTGACCGATATGGCCTAACTAAGCCATTTGGAGTAAAATTATTTTTTTAAATCTTACAAATAAAAAAATTAAAACAAAAGTTTAATGTATAATTCTTATCATCGTCGATTTAAATAAAGACCTCATTAAAATACACATGCAGATTTAATACCAAGAAAGGGACTAAGGCTTATATGTCAAGGTCACAAATAGAATTTAAATGAATTTGGCATATAAACTTTTGTGTAGGTATAAATTAATTATAACTATGATGAAACTCATTTCTAAAAACATGTTATAAGTTATAAAATTTAAGCATATTAGAAGAGCTCACCTATATATATATATATATATATATATATATATATATATATATATATATATATATAAATATAATGATTTTCTTAATACTAAAAGATTGTTTCAATTTAAGTTTAATTAATTATATTGTTTTGTACTAATAAATACAAAATCTTCTAATCATAATAATAACTCAATAAAGCAATATAACATAATATACAAAAAAAAATCCGAAAAAAAATATGTTGTGCAATAAGACTAGATAAAGAAGTCGTAATCATTTGTATAACAGACTAACAAGCATGTTACATATTTAGTGAAATACAAAAGAAATGAAGGTATTTCAAGGTACCGTTAAAATTAATTCGATAACTTTGCAATAAAATTTTAATTTTCTTTAATTAATACGTAATATGAGCTAATAATGATATAAAAGGCATAATTATAGGTATTACGGAAGATTGTTACGAAAAGATTACGATAATAGTGATATAATAATATGCGTTAGTCCCATATTTAAGAATATTCGTATAAAAAAATCCTTTTAGATAATTTGTTGAGTTATTATTAGTGACGTTTAAAAAATTGATGTCATAATGAAAGCGAAAGTTACAAAACGCCTATGAAAAGTTCATCGAAAGTGAGATCAATGTTAAAAGTGAATTGAGAACAAAAGTCGCGACCCACAGAACACAAACAGCGAATGCCACACTTAGGTGCAGGCATTCCAACATTATGTCAAAGTTCAACAACCGACTCGTCTACCGACTCTATTAGACGCATCTCGCAACAGATGATTGCGGAAATCTTTAAACAGTAAGATTTCTTTAAAACCCGCTCACCCACTGACCCATATTTTAAGGTTAGCTATAACAAGACGAAACGAACAATTCGTCTGGTCCGTATCGATGGCAGATGAACTACTATAACTTAATGAACTCACCAGTACTTTCATTGTTGTTTTTGTGATTTTTTTATGCGGCAGCGACGCACGTGGTGTGTCTGAACTATGTCAGAGTGGTAGTAGTGCGCTCACTTATATACTTCACCCCTGCCACTTACGATCGCGCTGCCCTGGGCCATCACAC
Organism: Heliconius hewitsoni; assembly: GCA_018230445.1. NCBI lineage: Eukaryota > Metazoa > Arthropoda > Insecta > Lepidoptera > Nymphalidae > Heliconius > Heliconius hewitsoni. The sequence goes on along the minus strand of DWAN01005702.1, from coordinate 5,599 downwards.
TTTCATACCCGATTTGTCGCTGCAATACGCTGAATCTGCTACATCGGTGCGTGATCTTGAGAAATTGATTTTAATTTTGATGTTTTCATTGTTTTCTAAAAAGCATATTTTATTATTTTTATTATTATATTATATTCTATAAAGCTAAGCTATCAATAATTTTTACTGAGAAGAGAAATCAAATGAATTGTAATCATATAATATTTAATGTATGAAAAGCATGTATGTATTATATCGATCGGTTAATACAACATATATGTTTAAATCATATTTCGTCCTTAACTTTTTTAAGCTTCACGCTATATGTGCTAGACACAGCAGCGTTGACAAAGGACACCTGGGACCCTGGGAGCCTAGTGTTAGGACACTTCATTTCCGTTCCCAAAAACGTTCGCCACTTTTAGCCCAATTTTTGAGTCATTGCGAATTGAGTTTACCAGAGCAAGGAAATGAAAATGTATAATATTTCATTCACCTTGCACCTGCGCCCTGACGGGCTCAACAATAAATTAAATCACGAAAATAAAGACAAAAATGTATTTAAAATGGGCATCTTAGAACTTATTTCAATTAAAATTTAAGAGTCCTGTAAAATGTACTTTGTTAAAAAAAAGAGTCTGCATTATATATCCTCCATTCTCTACGCGACTAATTTTATCTTAAGCTGGCTGTTCCTATACAGGTGGCCAATATATCCTTAATTCATGTTAGATTATGTCGATTGACTGTTTTCCCTCCTAGACCATAAATCTAGATTATTATAATACTATATTATGTTATGAACCCATAAAAGACAATACAAAGTCACGTTAATTGTATAAAAAAAACCTGTTAACTCAGGAGCGACTTAAATATGTTTTAAAGGTCAAAAAATTATCATTTTACAAAACTTTTAAAGATGTATTTACATATCATGTTTTTTTATAATCAATTAATATTTAGTTAATTAGTCTTATTTTTTAAGATACTTAAATAAATAAATAGGCTTCACGCTATATCTCGCACACAGAATGGTAGGCAGAGGGAATCCAGTGTTAAGACACTTCGTTCACCACTTTCTGCCGAATTTTGGAGGCATCGTGTTACTTGACGAAACTCAACGCCACTCTTTGCCTCGACACCAAAGCGAATAAATATAAATTTAAATAAATATTTAATTTCTTAGACTGGGCATGGAACCTATGACGGCCTAGATACTTTTTTTACAAAAAAATATTTACTCTTCTATCATAAAGTATTGTACAATAGCTATCACGTTGGCAGGCATATATAATTTGTACAATTGCGTAATATAGTAAGATGACGACTTTTTAGCCTAGATATTAAGAAAACAAAATTAATAGTTATAGTAAATAGGAAATGCAGTATGATTAGTACAATTTTACAAAAATCGAACCTGCGAGTATCTGAATATAAATGTTAAATTTCTTAACTGCACAACAACGGTTGGTTACATTATATAATAGGCAGTGTTTTCGCTCATCAGTGTAGCAATGCCTTAGTATCATTTGTCTCATCTTGTGCAACGAGTTAAAAAGGGTGCTTATAGGGAATCCCAACACCACGAAATCAAATTGATTTCAATTTACCTCTATTAAATGAAAATTTACAAATAGAATATTTTTTTAGTATCACGCGTATCTCACACAGCGGGGAGGCAGAGGGAACCAAGTGTTGAGACACTCCGTCCCCAATTTTTCGCCGAATTCTGGAGGCATTGCGTGTGGGCACGAGTAGAACAAACGTTATGTCGATTTTATAGTTACACGCAATACTTACTATTATGATAATACATACATTGCTTTCGTGTTTCATAATGTGTTTTGTTAACTTAAATCTATAATTAATTACTGCCTCAGTTGTTATAGGTCCAAATTTATGTTTTAATTATACTCAGTTACGTTGAAGTTATATTGTGAAAATTGCTATGGGATCATATTTTTTTTGCCAAACAAAATTTTATCAAACCTTTTTTTAAAATAAATAAATATCACAAAATATAAATCAGAATTTTATTTTTTCTTTTGGCTTAAATTATTTTCACATTTGAGACATAAGTATACTATGTCAGATGACCAAACCCATTAAAAAATTATATATTTCTAATATTAATATTTGTCTGATTGAGAATCGACCCCGAAACCATCGCGCACAACCTGATAAAAAATTGATAAATATCAATTGCTATGTCAGATGACCAAACCCATTAAAAAAATATATATTTCTAATATTAATATTTGTCTGATTGAGAATCGACCCCGAAACCATCGCGCACAACCTGATAAAAAATTGATAAATATCAATTGCGCTAAAGGGTATGTATAAATAGCAAATAATTTAAAGTAGAGTTCAAATGAAACGTTTAAATAACACATTTATAGCTAAGATTATGACAGTATATTATACAATTACTAATTACTCCGCTCCACATTCTACTGATTTCTAATTTTTAAGATATTCAACGTAAATTGACACAACTGCTGAAATTATAATTACTCTTAGAATTTCTTTATTTACGCTTTCTAATAAATAATATCTAATAATATCACTCTTATTAGATATTATTTATAATAATATCACTCTTAACACTAGTTTCCGTCTGCCTGATAGGCAGACGGAAACTAGTGTTAAGAGTGTTAAGAAGGGAAACGGTGTGTTCCCCACTTTCCGCTGAGTGAAAATTTTAAATGATATTATTTTTATTCAACGGTTGCTAATAAATATCTGAACCATATTTTTTTATAGAAAACAATATATATTTTAATAAAGTATATCTAAGTATTTTTCTTAAATGTTATTGTTAATGAACTAAAAGTAAACGTGCGAAGAAAAGGTGAATTCCAATGGATACACTCAGATGGCAGTGACATCGTTTCAACGCCTTACATGACAGGTGACGGAGGAGTATAATTCTAATGAAGCTTCAACTGTGTATTAACTTCTATATAGAACGTGACTATTCATAGTACCTACCCACGCTACTATTTACTAAATAAGATAACAAAAATATGCAAATACATTCTGTAGGTACTTTTGTTTTTAATATATAATAATATATTACGAGGAAACTAAATAGGAGGTCAGTGATGGCGCTGTAAAGTCTACTGGTTGTGGGTTCGATTTATAATGTCATTTCTTCACTTTGGTGTCGAGGCAAAGCATTCTGATACTGTACACGCAATGCATCCAGAACTCGGCGAAACGTGGATAACGGCGTGTCTTAATACTAGGTTCACTGTGCCTACCCTGCTGTGTGTGGGATGGCTGTTCTGTTTAGTTCTTTATTGATCTCGTTTCGAACGCTCTAAGCACTTAACCAACGTCACATAATAAGGAGAAAACAGTAAAGTATTTTTTTTAGGATATATAGGCAAAGTAGGGTATATCTATCCTTTTTTGAGTGATATTTCCGTTCTGATAAGAGTAGAGATAAAATAGAATTTTTAATTTTGAGACAAACAAAAAATATTTATATTAGTTGAAAAACTAAAACTCAGCTACGATTAAAAAAAATGACCCCAATATAAATCTTCCAACTAATTCAACTAAATACTTAGTCATTCATATGTATATTAACCGCTATCTTTACATAAATAATTACTAGTAACCGCAGTAAGACGGACCGGTTATATAAGGCACCATAAGGTTACCGACATTGCGCGTGGTGAGTAAGCGGACTATGCACATTGTTACGCATCATTAAAAGCACCTAGGAAATGCTCTGGTACACTTTGAATGATCATTTCCTTCTTCCTAATTCGCTGTTTTAAAACTTTCCTTTTTAATAATCATTTAAAATTATTTTAAGTAAATATTGTGTAACATTCACTAGCACGCGAGCGGCTTCGCCCGCATAAATTAAGTGTTTGTGTGTTTATGTATACAGATATACATATATAGATAAAGAGATTAATATAAGTATGCCATTTGGGTAAAAAGGTAATGGGAAACGTAATGTATCAACACTAGGTTCACACATTCCCTCTGCCTATCCTGCTAAATGATACATCGTGAAGCTGTAAAATATTCTTTGAATCTGTTTTTTCGAGAGTCAATATAAATATAAATAATCTTAAGAGATTGTCTCGAAAGTGCGGCGATGATGGCCCTGTCCGTGTATATTAAATTTCTAAGATCTTCTAAGGTATTAATTTAAAATAATATATTGTAATAGGCAATTTTGATTTACGTTAAGAACACAACTTATTTAACTTATCTAATTGGATAAGAAATAACATTATATTGAATAGATATTTCCGCATATATGTATTATTTTTGTAATTTATCAAATATTAAGTGGTTTTTCAGATCAAATCAAAACCTCAGAAGATAGGTATATGATATGCTGTTTATTGGACTTTTTTTCATAAATTTTAAAGTAGAACAAATCCGTCGTACATAGTTTTTGTTAAAATTTAACCATTTATACAACACAGGCCCAAACGTTCTCAAGATCTTCTGTTTTGCAAATTTTTTTTATTACTCCACTCTTATTAGCATGACTATTCAACATAAAAGAAAATTCGGAAACACTACACTAACAAACTAACTCTTCCCTTTCATGATATTATAAGAATTTAATTATATGAGAATAGATTAATAAATTCTAATATATCTGAGAACAGATATATCACAGCACAAACCAGTATCTATATTACATATAACCACAATTCGGCAAATATATGCATTGTACAATGTAAATTATAACAAAAGTATCGTAAACAAGTACATATCCGGGACTGATTTCAGCGACAATACAAACAGTTACGAAATAAAAAAATATTTTAACTTGTTTAAATATTTATTCTTTTTTGTATGTTTAAGTTAAATATAAATATAAAAATGTTATAAAACAAAGAGTAAACATTTTTGTTTTTATTTCATTACGGCCGATATTTATTGCTTTAAATATACGAGGTTCGTAATTACATGGCAACCAATAGAGCCTTAAGTATTAAACAATGCAGACGAGAATGCGTAACGTACTATAAAACTTCGTATTCTCCAAATCAGAGTTAAGCATGAAATTTGTTACAAGTTTTTATTTTATCGTGACTTTTGTAAACGGATGTAGATCAAAATGACTCAATCTGTCCATGTTACGTACCTTCATATATATTTTGCCGGTTTAGTTGTTTTGTTAGACGAAATGTTTGAAACATAATTGAAAATTACTAATGTTTTTACGATACAAGATGTTTTTTATGTCACGATATTTTAAGCTTAATCACAAATTTCAGTTTCATTTCACAGGACAAGCAGAGAAAACCAAATGATCCGTCAAGCACTCTCCACACTCCGACCTTACGTACAGGGTGATGGAATCTAACATTAGATTTCCAAGCTTCAGGAGAATGCCTATATGTATTTATGAGAATATTTTAAACAAAATTAATTAGATTTATTTGTGTTTAAGCGTCTATATGTATTTATGAGAATATTTTAAACAAAATTAATTAGATTTATTTGTGTTTAAGCGTCTAGTCTTCCTCATCCCCATATTCCATTCCCCATACAATTTGTAGAAATAAATTTATGATATATGTTTGCCGTGTGATCCCGGCCTAGAATAGGATCATCCTGGTACTGGTGGTGTCGT